>JAZGTJ010018411.1:0-11462 GCA_036877575.1 Botia almorhae | reverse complement strand
CATCTGTTCAATTATTACACACAAACCAGAAAAGTTGACGTTTTTTCTGTGTGTAACAAGTAGTTCATATACATATATATGACAGAGACCTAGTGTAACTTGTCTTACATTTCTACAAAAATGAATTCACTAAATTAGTGAAAGTGCACCATTAATGTGGGTATCATGCTATAGATCAACCACTAAAACTTCAGTCATTCACATAATTCCCTTTCTCTTCAAAAGTAAATGCATGTAAATGTCAACATTATCATGTAAGACTGAAGAAATTAAGTCTGTGAGCTAAATGCATCACAGCTCACAGATGTAATCCAATTAGTCTGCTATTTCATTTGAGCTGTTATTCAGCTGTTAAAGGAACACTTTCATGAATTTTAGTTAATGTTTCATCTAACACACACAAACATATTTAGTAGCGTTCAAGTTGTGACATCCTAACTGTAGCATAAATGGACACTAAGTCATAACAACCAAACGGCTGGTGCAGGCGACCCAAGGAGACACGCTGCAGCCAATCAAGCACTACCCATGACCTCTCTGCAGATACTTCAACACATCTGGGTTATGACACACCTGATGAGGTTTAACAGGGTTCAGACAAACACTCAATACTCCACAAAGCCACAAATCACTGAGTTTAGCAAAAAGTTGGAAACAACATCTGGCAAGACATAAACTCTTTAATTTTCTGCACTGTAATTTCATTCATAAAGCCTGAAAATTCAAATAAAAGCTAGTTCCCAGTGAAGCTCAGACAAAACTCCAAAGCAGATGTCAAACTGCTACACAAGCTCATGCACACAGCCACTCAAGCACCCACACAAACTGGTACAGGATTGCGGACGCATACACAAATGCATGTGCACGCACGCACATACGAACACTCAGATAAGTTTCTGGGTGTCATTATTTGCATCCCTTGAAGGAAACCCAAATAATTCTCTCTGACAGGTGAGCTACACAGGAATTGCCATCTAATTTCCAGAAAGAGAAAATCTCTTTCCTCAAACATGTTAGCAGTCAGACATTATGCGAGTCATTCTGACAAGATGTCGCTGCTGATAAATAATGAAAGACTGTGTGTGTGTGTGTGTTTGTGTGTGTGTGTGTGAGAGAGAGAGAGAGAGAGAGAGAGAGAGAAAAAAGGGGAAAGATAAGATAGACAGCATAGCTCTCTTACAGCGTACACAAATGTGCTATAAAAATGTACATTTCTGCAGCGAGCACTGTGCCTTGTGTTGCTGTTGAGTTGCATGACCTTTCCACAAGGCCAAACGGCTCTGTAAAGTCAGTACTGCTTTGCGCATGAGTGCTTTCCTCCATTTCCTCTTTCATAGCCATCACTTCCACTTCACATCATCTCCTCTAACACCACAACAGAGGTATAACACTGGCACATGACAGCACACACTTTCGGTATTAATATTCGCCACAGATACACACACCCAGACAATAAGTGACTCTTATGAAAATGTTATCAGGGCACATTTTACTCCACAAAGATTAAAAAGGGCACTATTTGTGCTTTCGTGAGGAGGCCAAAAAGTATTTGTCACTATATAACATTTAAGGTTGAACAACTGTAGCCATATGGACTATTTTAATGTTGCTTTTACTACCTTTCTGGGCCTTGGAAATGGTCAAAAAGCTCTTCGATTTCATTTAAACTATCATCATTTGTGTTTTGAAGATGAATGAAGGTCTTACAGGTATGAAACGACATAAGGGTGCATAATTAATGACAGAAATGACATTTTTGGATGAATTAATCCATGCATTTATGGGAAAGTATTAAAGGCATTTACCATTTTTCTGCTATTATTGATAAAGCTGTACTGTCAATAAATTCTGATACCGTTTTATCACCCAGCCCTTCAGATATTATGATCTAAACATGTTCTGTACAGGTTTCCTTTGATTCACCCAGTCAAAATCCAACACACATGATGGTGACAGCCTAACTTACCACTACAAAGGTTATAGGTTTCATCATCAAATGGTTGTGACTCAGTCCCTAAAAAGCTCCTGTGCTCATTATACCCAAAGCACTTAACCCAGACTCACATTTAGACTGTGACTAAAATGAGTGGGTAGTACTAGCAATTTACTTAAAAGGGGTCATATCGTGCATTTTAAAAAATATAATTCCGTCCACTTATTAGGTAAGTTAAGTCATAACTTTAGTATTTAGTATCAAGTAGTAATTGAGTATTTATCTCTCTCTGACCCATTTTTGGTACCGTGCCTTTAAGATTCCTGCATAATCCCCCTTTTTGCATTTGAAATTAGCCTATAGGTCGTTATGGGTTTACTGACATTTGTAATATAGTTTTAAACACCCGGTCCTTCAGTAACATTATGACATTTTGCGCTAAATATGTGCTGGAATGTGGCACTCAAACATACATTTAAGATCAGATTTCAATGATCAGAAACCTGATCATTGAAGATCAGAAACCTTGACAGACTTTTCAATATTTACGCTAACCATGACTAAGTGGGCGGAGTTTCTGAACATTCTATACAGGCGTCAGTGATGTGTAGATGTGGTCAGTTATGTCAATAAGTTGTGGATATTTATTTATTTATTATACATGGAGTCTGTTTTGAAAAAAACTTATATTTCAAAACATCAAGAAAAATGTTTAATTTTCCATGATATGGCCACTTTAAAATGAAACATAAATGACCAATATAGGATTCAGAAAAGACGCTGAAAAGACAGCTCTGAAGGTTTGAAAACAAGACTTTTTATAAATAGCAATTACACAGGATAATGATGTTATATTATAAATATCATTAAAGCTGCAAAGAGTCCATAAATCCAGCAATTCATGAATCTGCATAAGCGTGAAAATGAATGAAGCTTCTCTTTCAGCTTCTCTAAATATGAATAATGTAACTGCCAGTGTACACACTGGGCTGTGATGAAGAATTTACTATTATAAAGTAATTATTTTGAAGCATTA
Source organism: Botia almorhae (assembly GCA_036877575.1). NCBI lineage: Eukaryota > Metazoa > Chordata > Actinopteri > Cypriniformes > Botiidae > Botia > Botia almorhae. The sequence continues at coordinate 8,493 of JAZGTJ010018411.1, read as the reverse complement.
AGTATTTGTTCAGTTTCATTTACTATCACACTGTGGAGACCTAATGCTCTCATTTATTGTCAGATTCACACTTTTATATGCACAGTATCAGACTTCAAAATGAAATTCACTGTTTAGCCCCATCCAAACATCTCTGCATACTGTATGTTCCAGTCTTAGTATTAGATGTCGCATTCTTGGATCGTTCAAAGTCAATGAGATTGGCTGACTGTATGCAAATTCCAAAAGTCAAGGTGCACAGGTTTTAATCAGACCACTGGGAAATTTAAGTTAAGTTTACAAGGACACAGGCTGCTGAGCTGTTCCGAGGTAAAACAGGTAGCTAGAGTTCACCCTTAGATTTTAATTTATGGCATTTTTGAGATATTCCAAGTTTATAAACAAGATTTATTTGACCGTTGATTTGATGAAAAACATGTTTTACATGTAAGTCAGATGACCCCTGTTCCTGGGGTCTTCACTAGTGCTCTTTACTAAATTAAGCTGCAATTGTGGGTCATAATCAAAAGTCTGGCTTTGTGAGACTAATGTTCTGGTATACTTCACTATTGCAGAGAGAAAATGACTTCATGTCTATCCAGCCATGTTTCTATTTAAATATCAGACAGGCACACGGTGCAATTAAAGCAGACTGGGTCATCCAGACCGTGTCCTTAGAAGCCCAACTGGCCACAGCTGGAGACAGATGTACCACAGTGATGCTACATCCAATCAGCAGCTGCCTGCTGTTCTAACACCTCTGTGAAGATTCTGTCAGTACCTGAATTTCACAGGATTCACATAAACAATCATTGTTTCTGAAATAAAGCTTTTACACCATGTGAAATAGGAATAGGAACACATTTGTTTTTAAATTACTTGCTTAAGGAATAAATAATGGCATAATCATTCTGCCTTAAATAGCTCTAACTATTTTGATAAATTTTGATATGATTCAAATGATTCCATTTGGTTTTGGCACTACATAAACTATATAATACAAAGCATGATACTCAAACAAGCATACACATAAACAAAACACAAAAAACCTGGGTAAAATAGTCTGTTGTAATTACATTAACTACGATAAGATATGCTTATAATTTAAACCATCCATCTTGGATTTTTTCCCTCTGATCCTGTTGCAATCCAGGGTTTGCATACCAGGGACAAATTTACTGTATGATTCCCTAAAATGCTGTTTATGTAGGCAGCTCACTTCTGTAGGTTTTGTAACAGAGCCTAGAGTCAGAAAGGGATCACCGTACTTCACGTGGTGGGAACACAAGAGTAAGGTTGACTGTGTGTGTGTGAGAGAGACAGAGAGATTTACAGCAGGATAAGTCTTGACAGACAGCGTCAGTTCCAGATGCACCATTATCTTTCTTCAAAGGGACACAATAATGAAAGGCAGCTAAATAATTCAGAAACTTTCCCGTCTCCATCTTGCTTCTTTTTTCTGAGGAAAAGGATTACTCCCTCTGTGATCCATTCTGAATTCCAAGTGCTCACTCTATAGAGAAAATTGATGTAATTATTGATCCAATTAGACTTATGAGGTACCACCACGGTTTACCTTTTTTCTCTTATTGAGTATCAAGCAGAGAAGCAGAATAGTGCTTTAATTCAAATGTACCAGGCATGAATCACAGCACTGAACAATTGATTTGGTCACTGAAAACCATCGGGAAAGAAAGGCCCCAGACGCATCAAGTGGAAAATAACTTACATCTCCACCCAATGAAATCAGGTTCATTGCATTTTAGCTGCAGTGGCATACACTATACACCATAATCAAACACTCTCAAATCTAATAAGGAGAATGATTCTAAATATGATTATGCCTTTTTGAAATGAAGAGGAAAATAATTATGCAGAAGGAAGAAGAACATTTAGCAAATTAGATTTAGATTTGTCACCACCTATACGTGAAATAATTATTTTGTAACACTTTGATTTCATTAAATAATATGAACTACATAAACAAAAACAATTACACCACGGTGAGGATGTAAACACAGAGTGAGACCTGTCATCAACATTTCTAAATGAAACGAGTCATCTCCTGCCAAGCAAACAACATATGACATCTCTGGTGTCACCTGTATATTTATCAGGGTTGTGCGCCATTAAAAGTTGAACTGAGAATTGCTTTTAAATACTCAATTTGAATTGAGGTAGAAAATTGGATTTTGTAAATTGTAAATGTAAGGAAATTTAAATGGAAGTTTTTTAAAAATTTATTTTGCTTTTTAAATCTAAATTGTAAACTTTTTGTAAATTGTAAATTTAGTCATTTACACAACATATAGGGAAACTTGAGATGCATTAAAAATGAGTTATCTAATTTACTTTTAATTTGAAAATGTAGCCAAACAACATGAGAGCTTTTCCTGTTACTGCCCATTTTGTTGTTGTGTTGAACCAACGAAGGTGATCTGTTTTGTGACATGTGAAAATGATTTGCCAAACCCTGAGTAATGTAAGCCAGCTAAAATTTTGTAAGAATGTCTGGCCACCTTCAAGACCTGCCCCTCTGTCTGCTACGAGCGACTCAGGGTAAAGCATAGCTAACCCTTGCACTGAAAAAAGTAATCTATGAGAAAGGGTTTAAGAAGAATCGTGGAGAAACACAGAAAAAACAGAAAATTACTTCTTGGGATCCTTTGACAAAGGAAGTGAGGCTACCGGTCAGGAGGTGAAAATCTCCTGACGGTCAGAAAAGAAATCGGTCAGAAAAGCAGAAAATGCTTAACAAAGATTTTTATTTATGTTTGTTTGTTTCTTGCTTTATGTCCACAATTAGAACAACAATATGACCCGGACAACATGTTATTTAGCATTTCTTTATGACTTTTATGAGGTGCAGATCTCAGCGTGGTCAGTGTTGGTGAGTTGTAGTGTGGAGTTCGGTCTGTGGGTGCCTCTATTGATCTTTGCTGATCACAATCTTATTTAGCCTTTTAAATGCTAATGCTACTTTTAATTGCTCAAAAAAACCTCATCCTCTACATCCAGACCCAAATCTAGACTAGACCCCAGAAGAAAAAGATCCGGATTAAGATATCTCTAAAACCCAGACCAGACTCCTGACAGTCCAGATACATTTCAAGATTAGACCTATCAAGTCCCAGATTCAAATGAAGACTCTCCATTTTAATTAAATAAAATTCAACATTTCTTTGTACAGCTGTACAATGAGAATAAAAGTATCTGTCTGTCTGTCTGGCTGCCTGTCCTTTAAACATCTTCACTTCTCAAATTCTGTCTTGTGGCATTGCTAATGTTGTTGGCTACTTTATGCTAAATTGCTTGTGTTTTTCCTAATTTGTAAATCACTTTGGATGAGCATATCTACTAAATAAATAAAAGGAAATGCTTTAAATCATATAAAAAACTAGTGTTAAGATCCTCCAGCAGTTTTAGTGTACTTTGAAGTCTCTCCAATGGAACTCAAATCCGATCCATATTGTTGTGTTGGGCTTATAATCAACCCTGACATAGCCCTGTCACTCTAACATGCTTTGCTGGTAGCACTTGGAAGTTAAATTATTGCAGCAGAGCCTTTAATATCACTTCAGCTCTGCTTGTCACAAGTCAATATCAGCCTGCTTATAGCCCAACTGCTCTCAGAAATCAAATACTGCTACATTATTAGTGTACACAGAAAGCCCACATTTTAAACCAAGGAAATAAATTGTATAGATTATTTACCTCTACGTCAGTAGAAGATGAATTATCTTCACAAGCATATCTCCAGGGAGAGAAATGATGCATTATTGCAATGTGGTTAAAGCCCAGAACTGAATTTAACTAAAAGCAGCACTCTTTACTATCAGCGACTTACCACTCTGTGAATTCTGTAAATTAGACCTCTGTGAGGAATAAAAAATATGGAAATTGCCTATTTCTGACAGACATCATGTTCAAGCCATAAACAGGCACACAGTTTATACTTTTGTAGATGTACTTTTTATAATGTAGATGTTGCCACATTCTAGTCATTAGCTACTAGTCGCATCTGTGCAACAGATTTGTAATCATTTAGTGCCAAGATGAATTATTTTGCATTTGCAATTTTGGTGTGGCCATAACTTTGTCCCTTTGGAAAGTGTAAGGCTGCTAAAATAAGCTCTTTTGCTTCTATCATTACCTTTTACAAGATTAACAGTTTTGTTTGACATGCATATAAAGAACATTCTAAACATTTAAAATAATATTTAAACCTTTATAGGTTGCCAGACAACAGAATTAAATAAAACAAATGATCAACTATAAATAAGAACCAAAGAAAAATGATGCATTTAAAATTGAAATTACAGCACAATCTCATGGCAGTTCGTTATTATTTTGCGAGGCATCTAATTCACGTGAATTTGTTTTAGTATGATCTGCTTTCAAGCTAGTGACATTTGGTTTAGGGGTAAGGCTTCATTATTGTGTAAGAAATTGTACGTTGTTTACAATTCACCACGTATGATTTTATATGAAACAGTAATTCCTGTGAGATCAGGCTGAAGATTATCAGCAATGTCACTCCGCTGTACAGTGGTGTAAATGTCACTTAAGAGTGATCAAGGATCATTTTTGCTTCAAAGAGTTCAAGAGATATTTCCTTTCATGAGCTTATCTCCCTAATTCTGTGAAAGCAGCCAGTGTGCGGGAGTCTCAAAGCTCCCTCAAAAAGGAGAAATTTTCCTGCTAGGTTACACTTCTTTTTTTAATGACAGGGACAAGCAGAATGGGAGCCGGTGCAGTTCTTTAAAACTGGCCTGAATATGAAAACCTACTATTTCTGCTCACAGCACCCCGGGCTGCATTAGATATCATAGAACATAGATAGAACATATACCCACCTAACAGGGAACAATCTCAGAATAATATGTCATATATATATATATGCATTTCAAAACATTATTACTAAGTAGTTAGTGAAAAGTTTAAAAACATTACAGAATTAAAAGCTCAACTAAAAGCTAAAAGCTTAAGTATAGCTCAACTGGTGGGGCATTGTGCAAAGAATCACACGGTCATTGATTCCATTTACAGAAAACGCACTTAATCATAATATGTATAATTGAAGTGTTTTTAGATAAAAACATCTGCATAAGGCATAAGGGTCTGTCAGTGCAGTTACTGTATGTAGCAGCATCAAACCTGTTTGTGTTATTGATTTCATGATTGCTCCATTTAAAATTAACACTAAATAGCATCATACCATATGCACTCTTAATTATAAATGATCAATACAAGCATACTATGACAGATCTGTTACACTGTCATTGATGCATCAGCATCAAGCATGACAACTGCTGTTTATCAGGGATTCAGATGATGAACATGCAGGCAGAAACATGCTTGCAAGGCAACAGAAGGAGAGTTTTGGGAAGATGTGTAGCATATTAAGCAGCGTGAATTTTAAAGCTGTGGGTCAGTAACTTTGAGCAGTTTTAGTTTTGGAAGTAAAACTTGACGATAATCCTCCTGGGAAATGACTGTTACCTAAATAACTTTTCATCAAAAGAACTTATGATGAAAGTGTAGTTACACTTCACAAAGTGGAACTTTGTAGTGTGCACAAATCATTCGGGCATTTCTTTATCTTTGTCTACTGTATCATTGCCAAAATAAATCATCTTAAACTGTGTGCTTTGGAAAAATGGAAGCTGGATTCTCAATTGTCCTAGGTGGTAATTAGAAGGTCATTAGCTTGCTGGTCATCGGCTGATCGATCAGCTACCATGTTCCGAAACCATTAAGTTGCTATGAAATTTACTGCCATATTCCAAATCTGTTTGAGATTAAAACTCAATCAAAAACATTAGGGATTCATTTTTACAACCACCTTTTTTGGAGTCTTGTCTACAATATAACTGATCTTTTACGATTTCCTTGAATATTGAAACAATGCTTCCTATTGATGCTCGAATGCTGCTCAGGCAGAGTTCAACAGACAGAATAAGAGGCTGTAATGTCATGCTGCACAGAAACTCTGTCGTGGAAGATTCAGAAAGAGGGTTGACTGGGGGAGGCTGTGGCCGTTACTTTCCTGGTGGGGGATTCAGGCTTCTCTAGGGCCTCAGTCCCAGGGGCATCTGTCTTTGTCACACATCTATCAGCCACTTCAATGCTGGGATCCACAGAGAGAGAAAGACAGAAAGAGAGATTACTGAAGCACAGCAGCGAAGAGTGACAGCAAAACAGGGGAAGATGAGAAACAGAGTGCCTCATTTGTTCCTAATTCATTCCTCTGAGACAGAATAAGCATGTATTTGTGTGATTCTTTAGGAATGTGGATTAATTAAAAAAAAAAGTTTGCAGAGTATGTGCAGACTTTTCCATCTTAGGATCCTTCTAACAGGGTCTGCCAAAGTGACTGACCTCTGATGCTTAAAGATTAAAGGTGTGTGTATTAGAACTACTGCTGAGCTCTTCATTTTGATGTTTATTGCTGCCGCACAGGATGATTTACATTCTCCGGCAAACACAAGCACTCCATTTACTGCTGGGTGGTAAATTCTGAATTCTTCATGGAAAATAACAGTGCTACAAGTTAAATTATGATGATTTGAATACCACCTTTGTTTTCCTTCACAAATAATGACAGTTGTGGCATGAAAAAATTATAGTTAGGCAGGGAAAATACTGCACCCTGGCTAAAACTCAAAGGAATACAATCACCAAATGAAAGCAAAACAAATAGCAAAAGACCTAAACATTACAATATTGAATTATCCAGCACCTACTGGCATGAAGAAACACAGGGAAAATGGAATAAGGTTTCTGAAAAAATGCTCACAAGCCACCATCCTAACTGAAATGCCTTCAGATCTTAAAAAACTGGCTCGGATCTTGATCTCTAAAACGAGCATCCTAATTTCATCACTTAGGTAATTAGAAACTCAGGTGGGTCTTGTGCCAGATTTTATGCACTCCCACAGTGGTTTCCCGGGGTGATATTCCCGTGAAGGACAGAAGCCAGCGTTCTCTCATGTGAGGGATTAATTATCTTCTTAGAAGGACTAACTTCAAAAAACCAAAGAGTTAAATGAGGATAAACTGTAATGTATTCCTCTAACTGCTCCAAGTGGCTCCAATGTGGGTTGAAACTGATATTATGCTGTGTAAGTACCTACATTTAAATATAGGTAACCAATCAGGGTGCACCAATCAGGGTGTGAGTCAAAATCTCTGTATTGCAGAGAGAGACAGCCATATGTCCACAAACTCACTTCACATCATTTATAAAAGCAGTGAGCACATTGGATTTTGGCCCACTTGATGATCATTTTAGGAAGACTCTCGGAGGAAATGCAAACTGCTTAGCTATAAAACTAGTTGCAAGAAGAAACAGACGTCCTGTGCAGTATGTCAATTTACGTTAAGTAAATAATGTCCAACTTGAGGACCTACTTGATACCACAACAGGTCAAGGATTAACCTTCCATAACCACACACATTGCTGATTAAAGTACCATCTGCTTTTCTGAACTGCATGAATAAAGTGACCTTATATTGCTAATATACCCACAACAGTCTTTACACAGCAGAGCTAAGGTTGTTTTTTATGCTGGGCAGACTTAAACTGTGTTCCCTGACAGAGAAAAAATGGAATAATTTAGATTGTAATGTTTCTATATTCATAGCTTTATATTTAAAACATTATGCTCAAAACAGTAATTATGCATTTCTGTGTAAAAACAATACTGCAATTTCTGTGAAAATTCATATTTACTAACTCTAAGTGTGTGTAAATACACCTAAATGCCACTTCAGTGTCTGTGCCACCTTTGCAGTAATATAGCCATAGGTATTCACTAAAACATTACTGATATATAAGGGTTTCATTATCTCATTGACTGAACTGGAAATGAAAAGACAGAGTTCTACACTACCATAAAGACGAAGTATTACTTTTATCTAACAATAACCCTCTCAGACATAAATACTGGCACAGCACTGCAGAGCAGCAGGTTTTTAACAGAGGCCAACCTTCTCAGCCTTTCAAAGGTCCCAGCACTAAATTTTAAGAAGTGTGCATTTAAACTGGCGACTGTCAAGTATTCTGTTTATCTAGAATGCTTGGGATTTGAAAGGCTCTGGCGCTAATCTGATGTGCCTCCTGCAATCAGCCCTGATTGAAACACCTGTCTCTAAAACTCAGAAATGGACAAATGAGGTCTACACAGCAATCAGGAAGCCTCTTTAACAAATAGGTAACATGCTCTTAAGCAATCAAGTGTATCCACTAACAGCAAAAAGTGAGATGGATTCATAAATGCTTCCTCCTTGATATTTTAAGTGTGATGACCTCAAAGTATTAAAGGTTGTTTGCTTATTAAGGTACCCAGAGTCCCAACAGGATGCTGCACAGAGAAATAATTTTGGTGACAGCCACTGATCTCCTAAATGTTAAGCATTCACGCCTGTGGGTGTGTAATCTTTGGTAACAATAACAGGCTCTGGATTACTGTCCTTCAACCTCTCCTTCAAACCTCCTCAGAAGCCCCTTCT
>JAZGTJ010018409.1:0-11463 GCA_036877575.1 Botia almorhae | reverse complement strand
AAATTAATTTCATTTCGCTCATTGATGATGGATCAGAGGAAATGACATCACCAAGCCCGTACTCACTGGAGCTCATGGTGTTTCCCCAGCCGGAGACTGTGCACATGGTGCCAGCGGGGGCACAAGATGTGGGCAGGGTCACAGGCTGCACGTTGGCATTGAGCACAGCGGGCTTGCTAAGTTTGATCAGCATGATGTCATTATCAATGTTCCAGGAGTTGTACTGGGGGTGACGGATGACACGTTCGGAGGAGATGAACTGCTCAGTGTTCTCATTGATGCCAATGTGGTGCTCACCCAAACGGACCTCAATGCGTCTACAAGAGATCATATACAGTTCATGATAGAAGGAATTATTGGTCTTAGCAATGAACCTAAACTGAACTCATTTGTAAAGGTCACTTACGACTTGTAGCAGTGAGCAGCAGACACAACCCAGTTCTCATTGACCAGAGAGCCACCACAGAAGTGGTAGCCAGCATTCAGAGACACCTGCCAGGGCTGAGAATGGGGCTGGCACTCATATCCACCAACAATCTTGTCATCATCCAAAGCAACTGCAGAAAGAAGAAAGAGTGTCAATATATTGACTAGTGTAAAAATCACTAAGAATAATCGCAAGTAAAATTTTTTGGGTTAAATGCAGCTGCTACTCACAAGCAGCTCCAAGGAGCACCAGGAACACCAAAGACCTCATGACTGCCGATTGAACCTGTTCGATGATGTTCTTGCTTCACATTTGCAGTATTTATCAGGCAAAAAAGACCATTAGTTTGTAGATCCACGCCCAGATGATTTGTCAACGACCAATCAACCATCAGTTCCAAAAGACCAAATTAAAAAAATAACGTGGCGTTCTGTGTCTTTGAATGGGTGCAATATTACATCATGATTATTTGTCAACATGGCATGGTTGCAGAGAATAGAATGGCAGTCTATAGTATAGGCCTTTAACTATACTTTACCGTAGTATAGTATAGTATGGTAAACTTCATACTTCAAGTTAGTATAGTAATAATACAGTATAGCCGTTGTATTTTGGATAACCTTGACAGCAGGTGTTTCCCTCAAACAGACTTTCAGCAGCTGTCTTTTTTCTCACTCAGTGACTGTTTCAGGGACAGCTACTCCAGGACAGCATATTTGTTTAATAAATGAAATGAAATAAATGAAAACATAATGAAATATTTTAATAATATTGCTTCCCGTACTGTAAATGCTCCAAAAAAGTTTAATCATTATGTTTAATCATTATGTTTAATCACATGTTTAATCAAACATAACACATTTGTGACCAAATGTTAAACACAAGTTTGAAATATTATGTTCCCAACCTATTTTTTTAAACCTATTGCAACATCTGCTTAAATAATGTAATTCGTTTTTGTGCTCCATACAAGTATCTGTTTCATAATAAGTTGGTTAATTTCATTGTATTTTCTATGTAATTTGAATATTTCAATCTTTTTCACAGTCAAAACATCTGGTGTGGTCAAATTATTTATTTAAAAATACATGTTTTTAATACTTCAGAAATAAATGCTTGGTACAACCTGAAGATATTAGGGCAAATACGTAATATGTACGTAATAAGTAGGTCTTGAGACGTGATAAAACATGTCCCCTATTTTGACCTGTTATGTAAAATGCAACTTTATAAGAAGACATAATGCAAATGTGCTATTTGATTTGATTTGTCTTTATTTCATTTAAATTATGATAAACGATTGAATTATGATTGTAAAAGTTTAGGAATTTAATACTTATAATTATAAGTAGTAATAAGGTAAAACTAACAATAATCTATAAAGTCAGCCTTCATTTAGACATACATGCTACATATTTTATCTGCTATTATTTTAAAAGTTCACACAATATGGTGTAAACTACATGTGCATGTATTACCATGACCTGTATAAAACATGGTCGTTTTAGATCAGATTGTAGATCTGTGACCTTGTGCTGTTTAACAGTTGTCAGGTTAAACACAACAGACTGGATATTAATTGCCATGATTTTCATTTAGTGGATATTAAAAATGACATTCACAGTCAGAAATCATAGTCACTCATTGCAGATTGGTGCATATTAATACTTGTTGTAAAATTAATACATCTATAACAAAGAGTAAACAAAACGATTTTAAAGTGTCTTTTGAGCTTTCAACAGTGTTAGAGCTATTTCAAGACTCCTTCACTGTCAGGCATTATATATGCTGGAATGCCCTCTACGCTTTTATTATGTAGACTTTTAGTTTGAAGTTATTCTGCTATTGTGTGCACAATAGCTGTTAGCTATTGTGTGGCTGTTTCTGTTTCCAGGTTGTTTTAATACATTTTTATGGTGGGTCTTTGTTTCTTTGTCTTTGTTTGCAAACGATTTATTCTAATAAAATAGCATTTGGATCCTAACCCTTGCTTGTTTAAAAACTCAGTTTGTTACAATATATATGTTCTTCTAATTCAGATGTAATTCACGTAATGCATGTATGATTCAAGTTTAAATTGTAAATTTATGCAGTGTAAATTTTAATTGTTTTTTATTTATTTATAATAATTTTTTTTATTTATAAGAATGATTTCGAGATGTGTTATGTTTATGTTAAGCTATACGAGATTTCAAAAAACATGTTAAAAAATAGTTTTTCTCTAGAACACAAGACGCACATTGAGGTTTGTACTGTAACATGGGAAATACACAGATGCTGCGTTTTGAGCTGCAGGATAAATCCAAGGACATTTCAGATTGTCTTGCATTTTGTGTAAAAGGCTATTACTAAAATCCTAGTAGAACTACTTGTTTTTAAAGTGTTTTGTAATTGTGTTGTGTCTATATAGATTTTGAACAAGAGTTTTGTATTGTGAGTTAACTCGTTTGTTCAAGGCTGATAATACACAATAAGTTGGTATCAAAGCATAGATTGTCTTTAACAAGCACACATTCCTGTAAAAATGTTTATGATGTCTGTTTGAAGTGGAGTCCTAGTGAAACACTGGTTCAGTTCTCTTCCCTCAGAGGGTTGTTATGTGTGGTGCTAGCCTGTTCAATGTCTTGTCTAAGGCAATGCACAACTGCATGCTGCAGGGGTCAGTAATTCAGTTTCTGATCTCAACAGAAAAACAGTAAGAGATCTTGGATAAGACTAAAGAAACATGTGTTGCTGAACATAGAACTCTCCAGACTTCACAACATATGATTTTACATTAACTCAACAATATAAGTTAAGCACATTCAACCCACAACAGTTACAACAACTCAACACCAATCAAAACTTTACATTTTAAGTTGAAATGACTTGTCAGACAATTTGATTAAACAGCAAAAATGTTTTATAGTGTATGGGGATAGTTGTCAGTTTTTATTCCATGTTATTTATTGATTTATGTAATTTCTGTATAGGCACATACCTTCTTATCTAGTCTATAAGAATGCTATGGAACATTGTCTATACAAAAATCATATTATAGTAAAATTTTAAGTTTAAAAAATGCTTTAAGTTTAGGAAAACGTGAAAAGTTACAAGTGCTCATGATGATTGGGTGGTTTTCTGCTTTTAATCTTGTTTATATACAAAAGGTCATTTATACACAATATCTCTGGGAAATGTCTGTGAAATTCAGTATGTGGAAAGATTTTACCTTTGTGTAGAGTAACATCTGAGGACAGGGGTTCGGATATTTAACCATGTGTTGTTTTCTCACAGTATAAACATGCGTTAAAGAATTGCTCATGTAGAGAAAAGTGAGGATATGTTATGTCTGTGAGTAAAGTGTCCTGCAGCCCAGTGTATTGTTTAATAACATAAATCAGTCAGCATTAATGGCAATTAGTTTTTTTGGTATCCTTTTAAAGGTCACCTTTAACAAACATACATTTCCTCTGTTTTGACAGTGTGCGCTGTTTTTTTACACACAGATGAATTTTTCATCTGTAGAAGGGTATCATTTCTAAGACTGGTCTGTTCAGATATTTCTAAAAAAACACATCTCGTACCTCTACAGTGGTTTTGGCTAAACAACAAAATGTTATTTCATTCTGGGAACAGCATACATTCTTTCTCTGATCTGGTTACTGAGCTAAATGTAAAGGAGGTCCCTGTGTTATGTGATCAGATATATTTATATTATATTATATATATATTATATATATATTATAATAATATAATTATTATAATATAATTATAATATATTATATATTATTATATTTTCTTGATGAAACAAAACAGTGAAGTACACAAATAACTAAGTTCTGTTGAGAATGATCATCTCTGCAGACGGCCTGATTCCTTGTGTTTCTGTGTGGATTGCTCTGTTCTGTGGATGTGTGTCTGTGTCTTTGAGCTTATGACCTAAAACATAGTAGTTTATGAAAATACAAGTACACAAGTCATACTTGGTCATGTTGCTTATTCTTGTAAAACGCTATACGTTGAACATTCTGTCCTCCATCTCAGCATTAAAGAATTTAGCTTAGATTTTTCTTAAGTAACTTCATGACCATGTCAGATATGAAATCCATAATGTGGCCACCAAGTTCAATTATGTTCTTATTTTACATTAAAAGTTATAAATGTTCTCATTAATTGAGATGTTTTATAAATGCTTCTGTATGAGAAACATCTTTAAATTCCTTTTATCAATAGTGGGATATTTAAGACATCAAAATCTCATTTCTTGTTAATGACTTTAAAGAGATAAAACAAATTGATTAATGTATTATGTGAGTGAGTGAGGTGTGAGCGTCTCTGGAATATTGTGTTTTCTCATTCTGTCATTTTAGCCTCAAGGCATTTTGAGAATAATTTAGAATATTTCCCATAATTCTGTCTTGCCTTTGATGAATATATGTCAAACTATTTCCTTGTTGTTTTTAAGCTTTGTGTTTTATGTATATTAAATTGGTGTAAGATTAAAGCTCTATAAATAGTACAACACATGTATAAACACAACTACATTATTACACATGTACTGTTATGTCTTGCACACATCACACGTGATTGCTTATAAACATCATAAGCACATCATAGCTTTAGGGATTATCATTCTATCTGTGGCATTTTACCTATCGCACACACAGAAGCAAGAATTATGTATGTGTCTTTCATAAGATTTCTGTCAGGAGGAAGTTCTTGATGTAGGACACACCCTGTTGTCCAATAAAAGAGCTCTTTCAAGGCAATTCTACACTACACGTATGACCCTTTTATTCAACTCTTTTTCAAAGGTAAGATTAGTTTGTGGTGCATGATATTTAAATGAGTTTACACTTAATTTTACAAATAAGCAAATGTTAAAACTGTGTTATATTTGTGTATGTAATTTACATCTTTAGACTTATATTCTTATTATATATATAAAAAAAGCATTTTGTACAACAACATAACAGGATTTCTTCAGCAGTGATTTATGTGCAGTTTGATTGAAGATTTACTGTTTAAAACACATTTTTACTGTATGCTTTGCAGAAAATCTTGCTTTTCTTGTTAACATTCAATAACAATAACAATTCAGTATTATTGCCATATTATTAATTAATTGTTGTTGTTATTATAATTACTTTTTAATAGAACTACCATGGCAGATTTGGTAAATCCTTATATTAAAACTGATGTCTCGACCCAATCATCAGAACCATCATCAAATACATCAAACACATTGAGTGAAGAAAGTGTAAAAGACAAAAGAGCTCATTCACCACACAACAGGTTCCCAACAATCAGTCCAAGAAGGGAAATAGATGTGGAAAAACTGGTACCTGAAAGTTTTAATGAAATTATGGAAAATTACATCAGAAAGCCTGAAAGAGAAATGAAAGCTAAAAATCTTTATGTGGCATCTCATGAGATACTGTCTGACATCAGCAAGGAACATGAGAACACAGATGATACAGACAACATTGATCCTGAATTACAGGACATGCTCAAATCTCCATCAGCAGAAACATCAAACAAACTTAAAAATAAACTGAAAGAGTTGGAGAACGTTACACTTAACATCGCTATAACTGGGATGACAGGAGCAGGGAAGTCGTCTTTTGTCAATGCCCTGAGAGGCCTTCACAATGATGATCCTAGAGCAGCTGGCACAGGAACGACCAATACCACTGCGAATCCAGAAATGTACCCACATCCCTGCATGCCAAATGTTAAGATCTGGGACCTGCCTGGAACTGGCAGTCCAAAATTTAAAGCAAAAAATTATCTAAAAGATGTTCATTTTAAAACATATGACTTCTTTCTAATAGTGACCTCTGAAAGATTCAAGGAAAATGACATTGATCTAGCCAAGGCGATCCAGAAAAATAAGAAGCGGTTTTATTTTATTCGCAATAAAATTGACAATGATGTTCGTGCTGAGGCCCATAAAACCAATTTTGATGAGCTGAAGTTGCTCAACATCATTTGTGAGGATTGTGAAAAGAACCTGCAGAAAGTCGGAAAACCAAAAGTATTCCTAATATCTTCTTTTCAATTGGAAAAATATGACTTCCAGAAGTTGGTCAACACTCTTGAAGAAGAACTCCCTGAGAACAAACGATTTGCTCTCATTCAATCTATGCCAGTTTATTCCTCTGAGTCACTAAGGAAGAAGAAAGCTTACTTCAAGAAACTGATTTGGCTCAATGCATTTGCGGCTGGATTGGGGGCAATTGTGCCCATTCCAGGAGTGTCTCTGGCGTGTAAATATGGCATCTTGAAGAATTTCTTTCAACAAGTCATAACAGGATTTGGCTTATCAGATGTTGCCATGGAGGTGCTGTCAGAAAGGGTCAACAAACCAGTGGACCTTCTGAAAGCTGCAAAAACATCACGGTTTAAATATGGAGTCAATAAGGGTATTGTGTTTGATATGTTGTCTGAACGAGTCGTTGTTATAGCAAATATACTGAGGAGAATATTATCTCATTTGCCAGGGGGGGCATTACCAGCAAATGGCACTGTCATCGCCAGTGTGTACTACCTGTTGAATAAAGGACTAAATGAAATGGCAGATGACATCAGAAATGTTCTTATTGTGTCAGAACTTGTTCTGTCAGACTAATATGCAAGAATATGGACTTACAAATGATATTTCACATATGTGTCTAATAGCCTTAAAAAGATGTAAATAAAATATATAACAGTAAATAATGTTACTTGTATTACTATACATAAATATGATTTTTGATATATTTGATATGAAATATATTTAAAAAAAATGTAATTTAATAATGTTCAATTTCACACTAATTTCTTTGATTACACCAGTCTTTTCACTGATGTTTGTTTGTGCCTGTATATTATATTTGTACAAGGAATTAAAGTTTTCTGTAAAGGATTTTTTCCTGCCTCATATTTAATTAGCAAACTTTGCTAACACTATCAAATAAGTAAGTCATAAAATACAGATACAAATATCAATTCTATATGCAAATTAGTTAAAAAAAATATAGCAAAAAAATATAAAATATAAAAAAATATTTCCCAAACAATTTGCAGTAGCTTCTGTTCAATTCAAAAAGGTTTGGAAAATGTTCATTTTAGCTAAAAGCGAGCAACCTTTATAATAAATAATAAAAAATATTTTAAAGGAAGAATAAAATAAAAGAAGAAGCGCATCAGGAAAAAGCAGACCAAGAAAGAAGAAAACAAGGTAAAAACTTACTTTCAAAACACAACATTTTGTGTATATATATTATGACCTCTGAGATGTTTAAAGACAATACTTGCTAAAGACAAAATTATAACCTCATGATTTAGTTTATTATAATATAACAGTTACATTGTGCATTTAACAGACACTTTTATCCAAAGCAAGACAGTACATTCAAGTTGTACATTCTATTGATATGTGTGTTCCCTGAGAATCAAATCCACAACTTTTGCACTGCTAACACAATACTCTACCAACTGAGATACACTATGTAAAAGTTCATTCAAGTTGTAAAATGTTTAGAGCCATATTGGTTTTAGCCAATTTGATTCACTTCTTATAAAGGTAATATGCACATTCATTAAACATGAAAATGACTATGTGGCCTTCTGTTCTACAACCAACTTGCATGCTTAATTCATATGAAACTATGCATGCTTGAAAAAACTTCACAATTGATGTGTACAACCAAAATGTAACCATTTAATAGGTTGCTTTGTAAGAACTTTATAGGAACTTTTTATTTGTGAAACTACAATGTGCACAACTAGTATTCTGGAATCCTTTTACAGACCCCCTTTAACAAACATATATTTTCTCTCTTTAGACAGTTTGGGGAAACCGCACTGCATTTCACACAATAGGGAGTTTTTCTGAGACTTCTAAGACTGGTCTGTTCAGATATTTCTAAAAAAACACATCTCGTACCTCTACAGTGGTTTTGGCTAAACAACAAAATGTTATTTCATTCTGGGAACAGCATACATTCTTTCTCTGATCTGGTTACTGAGCTAAATGTGAGGGGGTTCTCTGTGTTATGCGATTAGATATATTTTCTTGATGAAAGAATTAAAGTACAGAATTACTTCAATGGAACTTAGTTTAGACTAAGTTGGTTCGCTGGTCACTCCTTGAAGTGGATGGATTTCTTTTGTGGTTCTTTGTATTGCCTAAAAACATAATATCCTATGAAAATACAAGTGTGCTACTTGGTCATGTCGCCTGTTCTTGTAAAAAATGGGTAAAAACATTCTGTCCTCCACTACTGAGATTATTATTCACAGTCCAAAGGCATAAAGGTTATGTGAATGTGTATAAAACTGTGGTCATGACTGTTACTGTGTATATTAATTTATTCTGGTTCTGACTATAAATATAACCATAGAATGGTGCTAAGAAAACAGTAAATAAACATTCCTCAGTTTTGGCTCTAATCATGGTGGTATTTTAAGATCATGTAAGTAGAGGACATGCCTTCTTGTTATGGGAAGTACAAAAACAAATATGCAAGAATATTGCCTCACAATTTTCATGGAACATTTTAAACGAGTTAATAAAACTGAATTTTAATGTTAAGCATTGAGTGTTCATTTTTCATAATTAAGATGCTATTCTTGCTAGTCATTGCAATGGTGACATCACACAAAAGTGAAAAAATTCCAACAGCCCTAGTTGTGGGGTGAGAATTAAAGAGTCACACACACACAGACATACACACACACACACACACACACACACACACACACACACACAAGAATCGAGTATGTATCTTTCATAAACCTTCTGTCAGGAGGAAGTTCTTGATGTAGGACACACCCTGTTGTCCAATAAAATCGTACTCTCTTTCAAACCAGTTCATACTACACGTTTGCTATTGTAATGGCAGTTTCTATTCAGATTTTACTTAAAGGTAAGATTAGTTTGTGGTGCATGATATTTAAATGTGTTTACACCCATGCCAACATATTTTAGATATTAGGTATAATTAATTTTACAAATAAGAAAATGTTGAAACTGTGTTATGCTTTTGTGTTTTATGTTATTTACACCTTAAGACTTACAAGATTCGTATACAATATAATACTTTCTATGGCAAGAATTATATATAAAAAAGCATTTTGTACAACAACATAACAGGATTTCTTTAACTGTGATTTATGTGCAGTTTGATCGAAGATTTACTATTAAAAACACATTTTTATGCTTTGCAGAAGTTAATCTTGCTGTTAATATTACCAAAGAAAATATTTGAAGAACAGCCAAGCTTTAAAGAATCAAGTAATAAACAGTTGTTCCTGCTCATAATAATACTAATAATACAAATAGATACAAATAAGCACAATGCAATGTAGGGTAAATTACAAGGAAACAACTAATAATCAAATACTTAAAGTACATAAAATATGAAATATGTGTTCAAATGTATTTCACATTTAATGGAAGATTGCAATATTGAGCATCTCTACGTAAATGTGTGTGCTTAAATTTAATCAATGCGTTATTATTGATTTATTTTCATTATTCTTACAACTTTTATTACATAGCTACATGACAGATCTGGTCAATTCTTATAAGATTGATGTCTCGACTCAATCATCAGAACCATCATCAAATACATCAAATACATCAAACACATTGAGTGAAGAAAGTGTAAAGGACAAAAGAGCTCATTCACCACACAACAGGTTCCCAACAATCAGTCCAACAGTAATGCTAAAGAAATTGGAAATAGCAAATTATGAACCTGAAAGTTTCATTGAAACTATAGAAAATGACATAACTAAAAATCTTTATGTGGTATCACATGAGATACTGTCTAACATCAGCAACACTGAGGAACCTGATATTTCAGACATCATTGATCCTGAATTACAGGACATGCTTAAATCTCATTCACCCAAAAAAAGCAGAAACACCAAAAATAAACTGGTTTTGGAGAACGTTACACTTAACATCGCTATAACTGGGATGACAGGAGCAGGGAAGTCGTCTTTTGTCAATGCTCTGAGAGGCCTTCACAATGATGATCCTAGAGCAGCTGCCACAGGAACGACCGAGACAACCATGACGCCCCAGATGTACCCACATCCCTGCATGCCAGATGTGAAGATCTGGGACCTGCCTGGAACTGGTAGTCCAAAATTTAAAGCAAAGAATTATCTAAATTATGTTCATTTCAAAATGTATGAACGATTCAGGAAAAATAACATCGATCTAGCCAAGGCGATCCAGAAAAATAAGAAGTGTTTTTGTTTTATTCGCTCTAAAATTGACAATGATGTTCGAGCGGAGAGACATAAAAGAGACTTTGATGAGCTGAAGTTGCTTAACATCATTCGTGAGGATTGTAAAAAGAACCTGCAGAAAGTCGGAAAACCCAAAGTATTCCTAATATCTTCTTTTCAATTGGAAAAATATGACTTCCAGGAGTTGGTCAACACTCTTGAAGAGGAACTCCCTAAGAACAAAAGATTTGCTCTCATTCAATCTTTGCCAGTTTATTCCTCGGAGGCCCTGACAAAGAAGAAAACTTACTTCAAGAAAATGATTTGGCCCAATGCATTTGCAGCAGCATTTCTGCCTGTTCCAGGAGTGTCTCTGGCCTGTGATTATGGCATTATAAAAAATTTCTTTCAACAGATCTTTACAGGATTTGGCTTATCAGATGTTGCCATGGAGGCGCTGTCAGAAAGGGTCAATAAACCAGCGGACCTTCTGAAAGCTGCTAAAACATCACGATTCAAAGATGGAGTCAGTGAGGCTATTGTGATTGATATGATTTCTGAACCATCATTTAGACATCATTGTTTAGCTAAAGACATTGCAAAAGCAAAGATACTGGGGACAATAATATCTGCTTTCTCAGGGAGAGTGATACCAGCAAGGGGCACTGTTGTTGCCAGTGTGCACTATCTGCTTAATACAGGACTAAATGAAATGGCAGATGACACCAGAAATGTTCTTGTTGTGTCAGAACTCATGTCAAATTAATATGCAGAAAGATGATCTCACAAATGATACTGAATGATATTCAGTTTTCATGGTGCAGTAA
>JAZGTJ010018408.1:0-11463 GCA_036877575.1 Botia almorhae | reverse complement strand
ATGTGTTTTTAGTCTAGATTTGAACTGGGAGACTGTGCTTGAACCCCGAACAGTGTTGGGAAGGCTATTCCAAAGTTTAGGTGCTGTGTATGAGAACGCTTTAACCCCTTTGGTGGATTTATTGATTCTGGGAACCAATAAAAGTCCAGAGTTTTGGGACCTTAGAGAGCGGGATGGGTTGTAGCGTGACAGGAGTTCAGTTAGGTATGTAGGGGCTAAGCCGTGTAGAGCTTTGTAGGTAATCAGCAGAACTTTATACTCTATACGATACTTGATGGGTAGCCAGTGGAGAGATTTTAAAATAATAATCTGGAGCTTGGCATAACTTGAAACATGTATATCATGTATATTCGTTATAAAAAATAGCCAGACGCAAAAATATCTTGATATATAGTTTATTTTGATTAAATACTTGTTTTGTCTTATTTCAAAATGTTTTAAGTCATCTTAAGGCCACTTTGGTAGTTTGTTGAGGCCCCTTGTGGGCCCCGGCCCCCTAGTTTTAGAATCACTGCTTTACACTTTATGCATTAAATACATGCTGCTTTTAAAGTAAGTAGTCTACATGCTTTATATTTCTCAATATCTTCCATTCAGTTCTTCCAGTCTTTTCTCCAGTCTGTTTCTATTGATTATTTTCATCCGTGTCAAGAACTCCACCTTACCCTATCAAATATTTGTCTAATACTCTTATTTGTGGTGTGTGACTCTTCATCTCTAATGGCTCAGGATTGGAGGAGGCAGCAGGGAGGCAGGCCCTATCTCAGCCAATGGCACAGATGGCTCCTCCTCCCTATCTGCCCTCCCAGGACCCAAACATGCCCCCACATCCTCCTCCACCTGGTTGTGGCCCGCAACCTAATTATCCCCCTCCCCCTCCTCCTCCTGGCTCAGATGGGTACCTTCAGGAGACCCAATTCCACTGTGGTACCCTCGGGCCCCAGGGAGCTCAGAACGGCTACACGGTGCAGACACACGGACCAGGAGGCACCATCCCTCATCCTCCAGTGGGCTATTTACATCCAGGATACCCCCTCCAACTGCAGCCCTGCACAGCCTATGTGCCTGTTTATCCAATAGGAGCAGGGGTAAGTGGGGCTTCCTTTAATGGGATATTCAAACCTCCTGGTGTAATTAGCCATTTAAGATTAATCATAATATTCTAGATGCATACATAGCTAGGAATCTTTCTAAGCACATACTGTATACTCACTGGTTCAAAAAGAGCCCTCCCCAAAAGTAAGAAAAAACTGGCTGTAGTGAGTATATAAAACACTTCCCAGGGAACACATACTGATCAAATTTATAGCTTAAAACGCACTGTCCCTTTATGCAACTATCAAATGCATGTAAAATGTATTATAAAACGGTTAGTTCCATTCCTCAATTCTGATTGGTCAGCAGCTGTGTTTTATTCACGATAAAGCACGGCTACAACCGCTTCACTCAACGGTTCTGTGTATCATTGAGCCCCCGCACTTAGAAGCATTCTGTTGCCGTTAGGGACTACTTTTTACAGCGGAAGGCAGATGATGATTTTATTTGATGAAAACATTAGAATATAACATAATAAATATGATTTTAATATTTTTATTATGTGGTAACCGTTTCCGCTTATGTGGTAACCGTTTCCGCTTCGTGTTGTGCCTAACAACGCCCTTCAGCCGTGATTTATTCACGATACAGCACGGCCTCTCGTACCTTATTGCTTAAATAAAACAAGCTTCTCAGTTGGCTGGTAATGTTTTGAGGAAATGCGTGTGTTTGAATAGCAACCGAAGATCATTGTGCTATTTTTCAATCTCACAAAAATGATGAATTACATCAAAGAGATTCTGCTGGCCTTTCAATTAGCTTTTCCCCTGTTTGTTTACTCAGGCGCAGCCTTACCTGCCCAACGGTGCCCCCCATCCAGGTGTTGCCCCTGGCCAGATGGCCATGCACATGCCAAATGGCATTGCTCTGATGGAGTCTCGTCGCCCGCCTCACGACTACCTGCCCATCGCCGTCCTCACCACTGTCTGCTGCTTCTGGCCCACGGGAATAATCGCCATCATCAAAGCCGTGCAGGTGAGTGAGCCAGACAGCCCAGGCACAGTGTTAGGGACATGGAAATGAGGCTGAAATATGAATCATCCTGTTAATATATATATATATATTCTTTTTCATTCTGCTATTTACACCTAGTTTCATACAACTAAATACTATATTAATATATTATACATATATATGCCAGCCAGATCAACAAACAATTGCAGTAACAGGTAAAACAGATTCTGCCCTTATGATTTGAGATGTTCATGGTTCAGCATCATTTTTGACCCTGGGACAGGGAACATTCCAATCAATCTATTAAATTTAAGAGATACATTTAAAGTTACTATTAAGTTTAGACTTATGTCCAGGGTTAGGTGCTTTTACACCATTGCTATTCACCTGTTATTTATCCTATTCACCTGTTATATATCCTCAAATTGTGGGGATGAGTTATAAGTTATTGACTAAAACTATACATCATAGCAGAACTATTTCACATCATAAAAATAATATTTCACAGTTCACAGAAATGCAATATTTATTAGCATTGTGTTTATGCACATTTGTGTAGGTGCGTACCGCCATTGCCCGTGGCGACATGGTAACGGCAGAGATTGCCTCACGTGAGGCCCGTAACTTCTCCTTCATCAGTCTGGCGGTGGGCATCGCCTCCATCGTGCTTTGCACCATCCTCACCGTTGTGGTCATCATTGCCTCCCAACATCATGATGAGGACTGGGAGCCTTAAAGCTGCATGTGGGAATGCGGTTCCTTGCCCTCCAGACCCCTGGCCACCATTTCCAGCTGGTATTTTGCTCATTCTGTCACACAGCACAGATCTGAGGGCTCAAGTGACCAGATAGCCATCTTCTGTTTTCTGATAGTCAATATTACAGCCATTGTTCATGTATTAGTTACAAGTCAGATCAATGGTACGATAAATTTGAGCCTGGGGAACACAAAACGACTTCTGTACTGTAAACATGCACATATTTATTTTCATTACCCTTCCTGAACACTCCTTCTTTATCCTAAACAAAAATCTGTATTACATCAATAGTTTAAGAATTTAGTGTACTTAAGTCAGGTCAGCTGTGTTAGCATTTTCCTCTTAAAATTTGCCAAAACAGTTTTTAAAGAAACACACAGTATTATAGGAACAATGATAATAGTATGTACGGATTATTTTGATATTATTAATTGTGTTTCTCAATCTATTATGTGTGCCATTTAACTCTTTAGAATCAGCCTGTATTTTACCATAAGAAAGATAAATTATATCATTGCAGGTTAAATTGTCAAATTTTGTCACTGATATGTGAAGAGGTTATTTGCTTAGTGATGTAAAATAATGTTTTGGATGATTCAATAAGCAAATAGATTACCTTACATACTTCAGTTTCGAAAGGAACTGATATAGTGTTGTTCAGAAGTGTGTATATAAGTATTGTTTACTCATCAGCTTCTTTTCTAAAACCTAAGGCCAGAAACATACTCTACACGCAAGTACAAGAATTGTATGTGTTCCTGCATTGCCATGGCAGTAACATCCTCAGTACTGAAGGGGGCGATAGAGTCTATGCCGTTACACCTTATTATTCAGTAAAATTCTCTTTAAACTATGCACTTGTTAAGTTATGATGTAAAGAATTTCACTTCCGGGTCCAAGCCTTCACTTGTTTCAAGAGGGTTACTATCCGAACAGCTATTTATTTGTATCACATACTTAAGCTTTTATAAACACACATTGTACACTACCATCTTCAGACTCACGGCATTCTGGACACCAACATCAGGGATTTTGGTCATTTAGCCTCCCAAAGAGACCCGTCTTTCTAACCCTTCTAAATAAGGGTTAGAATTGTGATTTGTTGGGTAGTTTAACATCACATTGGGTTTGTATATTAATGTTGTTTGTTGTTCACTAATTTTAACTGATTAGCATTTGGACTCGAAAGCAGTGATACGTAACGTCAGCCTTAACAAGCAGATTGCCCCGCCATGACAGTATTTGGCCTGAAAGAGTAAACTAACAATTTACTTATAATCCTGCTCTATAGCGCCCCCTGTAGAAACTCTGGAAGTGCAAGTCTAGTTGTGACATTGTAGAATGCAGAGGCTAATGAAATTGAACTTGTGTGGTTGGAAAAGTCTGGAGTGCTGTACTCATGCAGAGCATGTTTCAGACCTTAGTGTTTTAAAGTGATCTCTCTAGCTGTTCTACCTGAGGCTGAAAGAATGTGCTGTATTGTAGGGTAAAATTTTTGCTTATCTGACTTTTGCAAAATGGCTTTATATTGAAGAAAGTCATAGCATTTTCGTGGTGTGAAATAGTGTATTATTTATTGTTTAAACTCTAAGTTATTTATTGGTGATTTGAACCTTTATATATATTGAAATATGTAACCATACGTCTAACTGCTGTGCTAATATATTTAGTTAATTTTGGTAGATAACAGTCAGTCATTACAAATGGCTGATCAAATGATTGGCATGTGGAAAATATGCACTTTTATGCTCAGTAAGCAAGTAGCTAGTTTGTCTCACTTTATTGTAGATAAGAGCATAACTTGCTTCAAGTTCTGACCTCATGGAAACTCACATGCTGCTGCCAGTTAGCTGTAGTTTGTTGGGTAAATGCGTTTAGTACAATGTTTAGTACAATGTCCTGGACAGAGTCCACAACAGTGCATATAGATTCTATTGAAATGCATTTTGTAGATAAATATTTTAACGCTCTAGTGTGTCTTCTGTCAAATGTATCTTGTATTAATTTATGCTTACATTTGTGCTCCATACAGACTGTCCAATTCTAGTTCTAGTTCTCTGTCTCAGAATTCTAGTTTTAATCTTAGATTCTTAAACAGTGGTTTGTCACAGCACTTATACATTGTTGCCCTTTTATTGATTTGTATTGTTCTCCTTAGTCATTTTTGAAAAAGCAGCTGCTAAAACCATTTACATACATGTAAATGGTTTATCCAAAAATGAAAATTATGTCATCTTTCTTGTCATTCCAAACTTTTATTTTTTCTTCTATGAAACACAAAAAGAACTTGTGTATGTACTTGTGGAATGTGTATGCAGGCCTTCTACATGAAATGAAAATGGGGCTGTCAAACTCCAAAAATATTCAAAAAAGTAGCCCATATGACTTTGAAGTCATACAGCCTTTTAATTAAAAAGACTGATAACAGTGTGTGATGTTTTGTGGGTAAAGTTTTAGAATTTCTTGTCATTTTAGAGTTGGCAGTAAAGTGTGTCATTGCTTCAGCTGATTTTGATGAATGTGTCCCAACATTAATTCCGCAACATTCTTTTTAGCTATGACACTCAGTTTTAAGAATTATTTTTGCTTGTGGAATTTGAGCATCCTATCTGTCTGTTCCTTCTCTCTTTAATCAATTTATAAGATCTGTAAAAGTGTTTTGCTGAACTGTTTGTTGAATGACTACTGATATATTGTTTATACCTGTTTGAGGTGTGATTGCACGTGATCATGTTTATATGAGCTGTGAATAAGTATAAGGCCCTCATTTTCAACTATTCAAGAGAGCATAGTTTCAACAGTATCCTGTTTTATGTCTTTTAATAAGACAAACTTGTCCACTAAAATTATTTTGGTGTTTTAAGGTTGTCTGAAAACTGTACAGTTGATGTGAACCCAGCTCCTGTTTATATTCAACTCAACAATATGCTTTTTCACATGGTTGTGATATTTAAAGCTATTGCTTTATTGGTATAAAGATGGCCACAGATATCCGATTACATATAGTTCCTGCACATGGTTTCTTTGAGCTTGTACATGTGACAAATAGTTTATTCAAAGCAATTTCCCGTTTTTGTCTGCTTCTTATAAGACCAAACATGGATTTGCTGTGTATTAATTCAGTGATTTTGAATTAAAGAAGAGTACCTGGTTGAGCAAGAATCGATTGTGTTGTTTTCTCTCTCTGTTTTGTTCAATGTTTTCCTTTGTCTCAGAGGTGCTATTTATAGTTGCCCTGTTTTATTCCTCTCCATCTCTGAATCAGTTTCTTTCTCTTGTGTCACTGGACCTACAGCATATCTCTCCACATCAAGTAACTGATGAACTGCAGGAGGGCACCAGTGCCTGATAAAATCCTCCTATCTGCATATTTCTTCCGTTATATGGTCTACAATAAATGCCTAAGGGCTGCATTTATTCTCAATCTGTGGGGGCATCTGTTGCTCTGTGATCAAGTTCAGTGTGATTCTGAGCCATTGCAGTGAGGGAGAGAAGATCTATCTGGCAAGCATCATTGTGTTCATGCCTAGCAGCACAAGAAAACAGAGGAAGTGAAGGTGCAAGAAAGAGATCAGAAAAGTGAAAGATTAAATAAAAGAGTCTTTAAAAACATGTACTGGTCATTTTACCTATAAACTTCAAAAAATACCTCAAACCTCAAAATATACCTCAAAAAGAAAAGTGGGACATGAAAATGCTCATAAAAATAATAATTACAATGGTCCTAAAAAATAATCATTCTTGTTTTTTTGGTATTGGTGTAAGAATTTTCTTGGGATTCAATCTTGAGATTTAATCTAAAAGGAAAGAGGTAAGAGAAAAAGAGATAAATGGAGATGAAAGAAGAAAATGAGCCAGACTACGTCGATAGAATCACAGATGGTCATTTAGCCTCCCAAAGAGACCTGTCTTTCTAGTAATAGCTTAACTTGGCATCACGCTGCAGGCCTGCTGACCTCGATTACACTGCTTTGCCTTTTCTGCCCTCACCCTCACGGCTAGGCTTACAGCATGAGTTTTTGTCACCCATACTGTGCCTACCAATTACCTCCACGGCTCCATCATGTCTGATTAACAACCTCTGTTGCTTGGCTACATCTGGTGTACACACCCCTCAGTGCTGTTAAGAGCTGCTCTATGCAGTGTTGGTTAGCATTACGTGCCCAGTGTTTAGGGCTGTGCTATTTGGAACAGCACTTCACTATTCCAATCTGCTTAGCCAATTTAGGTCAGCGTAGGTTCACCGATTCGCTCGTTGATTCATGTTGACACCCTTCCTGTCATTTCCTGTCTGTTTCAGTGACTCCCCTCACCAGAGACTTATGTAACACTGCTGCTTCACACTGTATCCTAACTAGGCACGACATGTCATTTCTCTGTCCACACTACAAGGAAAAATTCTGCAAAATCACAGCCAATAGGAACATATTTCCATTATTTCATATTTCATAATATACTGCTTTGTGGATTTTGTATCAATGAGATTTAATTATTCATTAAACAGTTTATTATTAAACAGCTATTTTGTGTGCAGTATCTGTGAAAAAGCAATTAAAGCAATAATGCTGTAGACAAGCATATATTCTGCCTTGTAAGAGCCAAATAGCATGACTGGATTGCAGTAGTGGAGCGATGCTGTACTATCCCAGTATAGTATGCTAGATTATGCAAAGGTTTTGCATCCTCCACAGCCTAGCACTCAGAACTGGACTGGTACGTAAAGCCCAAAGTATACTTGACTTTTATTCTCAATATACAGTTTTATGAATGTTTTAATCATGCATTAATCTACTGAAGAAGTAATGTATGCAGTCATAAAATCAGGGACCGAAATTTAAACACAAGTGGTCAAAGGTGACACTTGTGATTGAATCACATCAAATGCATTGTAATACCAGGGCCTAAAATTGAGTGCTAAAACAATGCAAATGGTACTTGCAAATGAACAATTGTGAACAGGTGCATTTCATTTGAATTAAATTCCCGTTTGTGTTATGTGACAGGAATAGAAACCAAGCTATTTACAAAGATGACATCTTTGTTTATGATGCAACAAAGTCAGACAGAGTTCAACTATATGCAAATGTGTGTGGTGAGATTCTGGATTAACGTGGAAGACATTTATTGCTTGTTGCTTTATCATGTCATACCTGATTAGGACACAATATTTCACATTAAGGAAAAAATAAAACTAAAAACATGTATTTCATTACAAATACAATACAATTTCAACAGCAGCAAGAACAGTCTGTGATTATATTAAAGTTGACAGCGAAACCATTGCCCACAGAATTGTATGACTAATACTTAGAAAAGTGAAATTTGACTGTTGTGTTCCATTTACAGCAGGACTTTTAACCCTACATACTCACAAAGACACAGAGAGGAAGTGCAGTGATTTTTCCCTGCACCTAGAGGTCGCTGTGAAGATGTAGGAAGCTTGTTTGATACCAGCAGTCTGATATAAAGTGCACTGTAGGACATCAGGAGCTGGTGAGCGATCCCCTGAAAGATTTACAGTGTGTTAACACAAAACATTTACTTAATGGTTTCAATGTAGCAACGGTGGAGGTCTGTTGCAGGTGGCATAAGGGGCTCAAACAATTTATAAAGTTCATTTTTCTAAAAAAAATGTGCATTCTGGCTAGCTGATGCAGCAACATTGGCCTAATCAATCTGTTTGGCCATCCAATGACAAACGGCAGGAGTGTCGGGAAGCCCTGTTCACGCCTATCTTTAAATGATCTCTTACTATTGAGCATTTAGTGGCATATAACAAATAAAGATGTATTTTTCAGATGTTTACTCTCATACGTGGAAGTCTAGCCACAAATTACTGCACGAATGATACAGGGGCCTGACCTAAAGCATTCTATTGATCAATCAGAATGAAGATACAAATTTTCATTTTACCTGATTTGAAACACTGGTGTCAGGCATCAGACTGAAGGTTTTTGTAAGTTTAGAGTCTTCTCTTTGATTTTTTAACGAATGTTGCGAGCTTCCCCTTACAAGCAGGGGGCGTTCTTCTTCAGGAACCTCCTCGTTTAGTAGTCCACCTTCAGGATCCAGGGTCTTGACCTCAGTCACTAGAACTAGGTGAGACATTCTTCTCTTGAGTCTGTTCTGCATGGTAAGACGGGAACTTTGTGATTGTGTCATTCTTTTGTAATCATTTCCTTCTACAGTAAGCCACTAAAAACAAAGACTAGACTGCAGGAAGGAGTTTAGTATTTAGAACTTTAAAAATATATATTTTACTTAAAAATTATCAATTTATTTAATATATTTAATTTGCTCACCCTCATATCATTTCAAACCTGTTTGACTTTCTTTCTTTTGTGGAGCACAGAGAAATGTGACAGAATGCCTATTTTCATATAATGAAAGTGAATTGGGCTGTTTAGGTAAAACACCTTTTTGATCATTACCCATTAATATAAACAGTCTAAATGCACCATAGTTGAACTGAATGAGATTTTGTGACAGTCACAGCAGCAATTTATTATTGTTGTATGTAAAAGCACTCTGGATGTTCTGCAATACACATTCTCTTCGTTTCCACAGGAGAAATAAATCAAAGGTGTTTAGAATGACATGAAGGTATTATGACAAAATCATTATTTAGTGTGAACTATTCCTTTAAATTACTGTGGTATTTCAATATGATTTGGTTATTTAGTGCATCACTGTATATAGAGTATAAAACATTTGTCAGTATTGATTGTTTTCACCAGCTACAGTACCAGTAAAGCCATCAACATTAGAACAAATCAATGAACAGAATCAACCAAACCTGCACTTGATCTCTGACAAAACTCATGTCCTCCAGAGCTTCAGTCAGAGATCTCAGACATGGGGACAGGTCCCAGTATACACAGAAGAGCTGGAAAAGAACAAAAAGATTAAGGAGATTAAGCAGATTATGTACAATGAGGAAGAAACTGCTCTGTACATTATCAGTACCATCTAATAAACTACCGGAAAACATTTCAAGCACATGTGAAACCCATTTATTCAGTTATCTGATTAAACAGCATATCTGACAGCAAAAACAGCACAACTGTCTCTTTGACATTTTCTTCTGTCAAGCATCTAATTTTGTATTCTGGGGGGTACATAGTTGTCCCTTTCAAGCACATCAAGCCAAATTCGATAATAAACTTATTTCTATTTGAACTGGATGAGCAGGAGAACTGATGATCTGTAGGTATCTAATCTAAAAGCTTTCCAGTTCCAAACGACCATCTGTTGATCATATGATCATACACATCAACAATGCTTGTTTGATATTTAGAAACTTGCCCGACCATTCATGATAAATGAGGAGGAAGTAGGATAACCGATAAAATGATAAAAGTTAAATATGGGGAAAGTCTGCTTAACATGCTCTTCCTAGCTGTGAAGTGGCACGTGTGGCTCTGCATAAAACTAAAAACAAGCAATTGATGTTTATATTCAACAGAGTCCTTGATTATTTCACTCTGACCATGTATGTGCGGCGCATTATAATGCAGATGGTTTTGTGAACTTGTCAAAATATATTGCAGGATTTGGAAAGAAGCTGTTATTGAAGGATGCACCGGTAAAACAAAATATGACCTGATAGCAAATCCACAACCCGTGCATGAACTTATTTCTCATTTTACATGCAAAACGTTAGCCAAGGGGTTGTTGTATAAATAGAAGACTCATAAATACAGAAGACAAAAAGTCCAGTTTAATTGGATAATTCATAAAAATGGTGGAAAAAAGCTCATGAGATACTAAATCATGACTTAATTTAAAATCATTTAAATGGAGAAGCAAAAAGGACCAATTACCTGCTGTTTTCCTCTGCATTTCTGCACCCAGTCAGCCACACCCAACAGCAGCCTGTGTCGAACCAGCAGCTCATTTACTGCCACCAATCGCACGTCTGTGTTCATGTTTATCTGGGAATACAGTTTTATTTAACACAATAAAGACCAGATATGACATCAACCAATTCTAAATGAATGATCTTTGAGCAAAGTCTCAGTACATGACATCATCAGGGTATGATGTCACGTGAGTGCCCACCTCTTTGTTGCTGTAGTGAAAGATGAGGAGAATGACAGTGGTGATGATGATGGAGACCAGACTGACACACAGACAGAGCACCCAGACATCTGTTGTGCTGCCTTCAAGGTATATGTGAAGGGTTGAGTAAACTGCACACCACAACACCAGATACAAAAGCTGCAGGTGACAAAACAAGCACAACCTGATTCCTGGAAACTTAAACTTGTTGTTGTGTAAAGGAATGAAAGGTGACCTAAAAGGAACATGTCATGCTGGAGGTGAACATGATTGCTGAATTCTAAATTACTCTGTACTATGTAAAAGTACTGTAGTGTGGTAGTTTTTAGTAATGTTTAGCAGTATTTCCTTACAGGTGCCATGATGAAATTAAAAAAGGATGAGTTAAAAAACAGATATCTTCTGACAGATGGGTGGTCCAGCGCTATGTGTAGGGGACCCTCAAAATCTTCTGTTGGAATCTGGAACAGGGCAACAATCAACATTAAATTGCTTAAACTAAAATGAAAATTCTGTCATCATTCACTTACTCTTCTGTCAACTTTTATTGTCAATGTTTTAATCCCTTTGACTTCATTTCGTTAAACATACAATTA
>JAZGTJ010018407.1:0-11464 GCA_036877575.1 Botia almorhae | reverse complement strand
AATTTCTCTTCCGGTTATTGCAGATGTTATTGCAGATGACATTGATTGCAATAAAATCAATGTCATCCAACAAGTCAACAGGACCCGATGGTTTTCCCACCGAATTTTACAAATCATTTTGGCCCGAGCTTTCTAACATTTTTATGCCAGCTTTACAAGCTACTTTAGATCAAGGCACAATACCTGAAACATGGAATATAGCAAATATCTGCGTAATACTCAAGAAAGATAAAGACCCACAAGACTGTGCATCATACAGACCAATAAGCTTACTTAATACAGATTCTAAAATACTGACAAAAGTTCTGGCAAGTAGGTTAGAGAGCATACTACCCAAGTTAGTTAAGCTGGACCAAACAGGGTTTGTGAAATCGCGTTATGGCACAGACAATATACGCCGAAAGTGAAGGGCGCCCTGCATTTGTCCTCTCCCTTGATGCTGAAAAAGCTTTTGACAGAGTCGAGTGGGACTTTTTGTTTGCCACTGGGATTGCTCTGCCAAATTTTCAGTTTTATTACTGGGCAGCCTAGATTAAAAATATGTTCAGTTGGTGTAGTTAAGGACCGACCCTGTTTGGTATAAGATGGAAGAAACAGCTTGCGCCCCATTACCAATTAGATTTTTGCCATTTGTTAAGAACTATGCAAAGCTAAAAAAAGTTTCAGAGCATTTTACAATATCAAACACTCTTCGAGCCTGGAGGGATGTTAAGACATACTTAGGAATTTCTGCCTCTCTTTCCTTGTCTTCCCCACTTTCTTTTAATCCTGATTTGCCTTTAACGTTGCAGAAGATTGGTCTTTCAGCATGGCTGAAACTGTGAATCTCTCAAATATCTTGTCTATTTTCTGAGGGCACCCTTAAGTCTTTCAAGCAGATTGTAGAGCAATATAAAGTTCCAAATTCCAATTTCTATAAATATCTTCAACTGCGGCATTTTTTAAAACCAAAGATAGACAAAAAAGAGTTGAGAACCGAAACAACAGAGATTGAAGACCTTTTACTGAATCCAACTTGTTTAAAGGGATTAATATTAAGGACATATAATATTTTGTCTAGTAATTGCACCTCTGTTTTGCCAGGACTGAAGGGTGTTTGGGAAAAGGATATTGGTCAAACCATTGAAGAGAATGACTATCTGAAATGGCAATTGAACCAATTCAACTAAAAGATGCAAGATTTAAATAAGTATTCGGAATAAAGATATAATCAATTCTTGAATACGAACCATGAGGATGGGAGTAAAATGTATAGTCTCTACTGAGAGGGTTTATTTCTCTCCAGCTATCAATTAAACCAGTCTCTTTACATAATTTTTTGAGAATCAAAGATTTAGGATTGACTAGAGTACCTGATGAAGTTTTATCTTTCTTTTGAAGTTTTATCTTATCTTTTATCTTTTTGTCTTTCATCCATCAGGCAATTTAAGTCGCCAGCACTGATTCCTAGACCTTTGCAGTGTTCATTAAATAACAAAATCATTTTGGACATGAATTTGGGAGAATCTTTGTTAGGTGTGTAAACATTCAACATTGCAATATGCTGGCCAAATATAAAGCCTGTGACCAAAATAAATCTACCCTCAAGATCTCTGCGATCGACTAGAGTCTTCTTCACAGCGTCGAATTCTCTCCGTTTCCTCATCACATCCACTGAAAGATCTTGAAAGAAGCGTACCTGCTTGCCCTCGTGAATAATTTGCCGTTTTTTCAGTGCTGCCTGTAGAATATGCTCTCTGTCCGCGTAGCGCAGAAATCTGACCAGTATGATTCGTGGTGGATTATTGACTCCAGGAGCAGGTCCGAGTGATCGGTGCGCTCTTTCAATCTCAAGGCTGAGATCAAAAGATAGGTCAAGCCATTTCGGTATCATTTCCCTCAAGAATTGGGGGAGCGGAGTAGATCCCTCAGCCTTTTCGGGTAAACCGACGATTCGCAGATTCTTACGTCTTCCTTGGTTTTTTAAGTCATCCACTTTAGCTTGAAGTTGAGTCACTGTTTTCGTCAAAGCAGACAGTTCACTTTCGCGGGCCTGCAAAGCATCCTCTGTGGTAGAGATTCTGTTTTCAGCTTCCATTAAGCGGGATTCACTCGAGGAAATTCTTTGTGACAAATTGGATAAAGTCTCATGAACTGCAGAAACTGAGGTCGATATAGGTCGATTCTACATTGCATTACATACGCCACTGCTGGTGGGTGCTGTTCAGTGTGATTTAGGGCTTGGCACTGATCAGTCGGTGGGCTGTTCAGGGTGACTTCAGGAATGTTGCCTGGTTTGCAGTGCAGAAGCAACTTGCAGGAGACACCGTGTGTGATCAAGGCGGTGGACATCATTGAGTGGAGTTTCCTGCTGTCTAAAAAAAAACTGTAGAAAAACTAGATGTCTCACACTGAGTTCTCAATTGCTTGCACTGTGCATTTGACCTGTCAGTCACTTTTAATGAATTGTCTTTTGAAAAGTTATGTGGGGTAATGCAAGTTGCACCAAATTTGTTCAGAACAATTTTAGAGGGATTTATATGATTTAAAATCAATAGACAAATATTAGACCATCTATGGTGTAGGATGGTATACTAGAAAAAAATCTAATAGATGTGTGCATTTAATTCAGGAAAATGTAACAAAAGTCTTGTTCACAGTACCATATATACAAGTGTGCTCTCTATAATCAAAATATTAAATCCCCCAATACCACCTGACCAGCAATAGCAAGTAGCAAATTTACTATACTATAATGAAAAGTATATGGTACATGTGTTCAGTATGCATACTTTCTGTATGCTTTGAAAACCCTGACCTGATACATTTAAAATTTTGATATACTGTACAGAATACTGTAACCCATAATGCAATTTGCTAACCTTGGCCTTCTACTTCCAGTGTGACAAATAAACCAGTAATAGTATTGGAGCTGCAAGCAGTAATTCTGATGTAAGTGGAACACTTCCTGCTGCCAGTTGGTGGTGCTATGACCATGATTCACAATAGTCATATCAACGTTATCAACCCAGCACAATAAATGTTTACCTAGTTTGGTGTTAATCACTCAATGTATGTTGTAGATTTCCAGTTCTCTTCAATGTCTTGTTGTGATGCTCACCAAGTTTGATGACAATCACATGAACTTCCCAGAAGGAGCATTTAAAAGTTCATGGCATGTGCTGATTTCTTGCACTTTAAGTGCTTAGGCCCTAATAATAATCCTAAGGAAAACAAAATAATCCAACAAAAAACAATAAAATATCAGTGTTTCTACAACATTTATATATTGACTCAATATTTCATGTTATTGTCAGCACATATTTAAAGAAATTTACAATACAAATACAAAATTACCGTTTTGATTTCCAAACAAATAACAGAATGAATTAAACATGCAATGTGAGGTCATGTAACAACAATGTTGCATACTGCTGTTTAAAACATAGTGGCATAATGTGTTCTGTTTTACATATATAAAATAGTATAGTCTACGGTCTAAACTACACATTATGGAGTATTCTGTTTTTACTTCTCCAGACTGTAAACTAATCTTTAGACCTATGTGCTATTAAAAAAAATGG
Organism: Botia almorhae; assembly: GCA_036877575.1. Lineage (NCBI taxonomy): Eukaryota > Metazoa > Chordata > Actinopteri > Cypriniformes > Botiidae > Botia > Botia almorhae. The sequence goes on along the minus strand of JAZGTJ010018407.1, from coordinate 7,901 downwards.
TAAAAAAAAAGTTGTCTTTAAAGTTGTTGAAATCATTTGGTGATATGTGTTGAAAAATGATTATTTTACCCTTATAGCTGAATAATGCATAAGTGTTATCAGGAATCAAGCCGAATTTTCAAACTTATATTGTGCCCACATTGATGACATTGTAATAGTAAGTCATCTGAAGGGGAAAATACATTTCACTCTAAACAAAATGCTGAAGCATACTGTGTGCTTTAAAAAGTCATCTAGTGAAATATTGCACGTATCAGTCCCTTAAATTCTTGCACTTTGAATTCCAGGTAGTCAGGAATAGAATCCTAGTTCAAGTCTCTACATGATCAATAGCATTTGTAGTAAGTCCCTATTATTATCTTCCTTCCAGGGTGATAAAAGTGTTCTGGAGAAACACACTGAGGGGATCAGAGGTTCACACAAAACTGCTGAGCCCTAGGATCACTTGCAGACCGGCACAAACTCTTTCCCAGCTATGGTTCCCCCCAGCACCAGTACACCAAATCACTCACCTGAAATGTTTCTCATGATCTTATATTTATGTCTTTCAATCTGAAGGCATTTTCTTAAATGTCTGAAATTAGTTTTGTTTAAATTAACTTAATTTCCGTCATTAGAAAACTACAATTTTATTAAATGTTTTAAAATGGATGACTTGGACTGAATAATGACAAAAAGCAGCCGATAAAAGCCCAGCATAAATGGGAACTCCATTACGGTTTAAAAATCATTGCAGGGTGATGCCTGAAGAAACTAGATTATAAAATACAAAGAAAACATTTTTACATATTCTAGGCAATATGTGATTAAATATGCTAAAATATCAAATATCAGTCTATTATTATCTGGTAATGTGAGGTGTTTACAGATCAAATCTCACACCCCTGATTTACTCTGAGAAAAATCAGGGCTGGTATAAACAATTCTGTCAAAGACGAGCTGAGCATTAAAATTAATTTCATTAAGTTCATATCCGCTTTCCCATGAGGTGCTCCCTCTGGCAGAATAATATTACTATCTTGTAGTGTATGACGCGCCATGATTTTAAAACCTTATAGTTTGAGCACGTGTAAGATTTTAGAGAAGAGATTCCGCCCTGATTCTCCTCGTGTGTGCTGCTAACAGATTTCATAATCAGTCAGGGTTTTAAAAACCTGTAGTCTGAGCATAGCTTGAGTGTAAAAATCTAGTACAGAAATGATCTCTTTACGACTGCAGCATTTTGTTGTGCATTTATTACCTCAAATTATTTTTTATTTTAATATTGAACAATCACCAAAACAAAAAAAATAATGTTTATTTTATCATAGAGTTTCATTCAAAGACAGGCAAACATTAACTGGCAAAGATTTTATTTGGCAACACTTGTAAAAAGATGCATACTCTTTATAAGTTGCCACAATTTTAAGAAAAAAGGAATATTTCTCAGAGTAGAAAAGCATCGATCTGCGTTCATAGTCCTGATTTACCAGTCACAGACCAGTTTGGTCTTTAAGGAAGTTTGATTTAAGCAGCTAGATCTGTTGGAATACAGTGATCACTTCTGACTGACCAAGCAAACACACCAGTCAAATTTGAATAAAAACAAAAAAAAAATGTTGATTCCACTTAACCATTCTTAAAACCACAGTAGCAAATCAACAAAAAACATCCTTCATCAATTCTATGAAACTATACAAAGGACACCCGATTTATAAGATAGTGTTGGTCTTGTTTCAAGAATAAGATCACAGAATTAAAGAAATACACATTACACCAAATATTAATAATAAAATAATAGACAATGATCATTTAAAAATGGCATTTTGAAAATGTTGCTTCATATTCAATATATTTTAAAGATAAGTTACAAAAACTTTGATTGGTAAAAACCGTGATTTTTGGACCATTACTGTTGGACAATCTGTAACTGTATTATTCAATACATTTTTATCAATTATTTAAGGTAAACATCCCACATAATATGTAATATTCCTTCAAAACTGCAGGTTAACAAAAAAGATCATTTTTGCATAAATGTAAAAATTGTAATTTGCATAGTTTGTGTAAATACAAATAAAGGTTCTTAAGAATTTTTCCATTTGGAAACTTAAACTGAAATTTTAAAATCACCATTTTATGATTAGGCACCAACCACTTACAACTAAATATCATATCCCTATTGTTAGAATTATATATATATATATATTTATATATAATAAATTCTGATTTTTATCTTCTCAAGGACAACAATGTACATCAAAACAACAAAACATATTCTTTAGGTGTAAGATCACGCACCCAGCTTTGGTAAATTTACGTTGCTACTGATCCTTCTGACAGCAAACAAAGAAATAACCAACATACACATAACAAACAATGGCAAAATGTTAGAAAAAATAAAAGAATCTTAATTTTATCATCTCAAGTTGTATTACACAACCCATTTAAATTAATTTGACAAACATACTTTACTTGCAGTTAATTGAATTGCTGGTCATTTTCAAGGGGCATTAAAAGAAAACAAACTGCATAGGCCCAAAATATATGTGCAGAAATACCGTTTACATGTTTTATGATCTATTTATAACTTGTAAAAAATAAAAGGCACTTGATGCACCATTTTGGGTTCTTTAGTTGCCACACTGGCAGAACCATAAGAACCAAAGTCTCATATCTTATTTAAAATAAATTTAATAAACATTTTTATATTGTGATAATGTTTTTTGAGTTCTTACAGTAACTAAGAACAAGTTTAATAAATAGGAAATGTGAGACTCTGGTAAAGGTATCTAGAGGTTCTTTAAGGTGTTAAGGGGTTTGTCATTGTGGCAGCTGAGGTACCTCAAATGGTACCTGAAGAATCATTTTCACAGTAGGTTAGTTTAAAACTGTGTGGCATTTTCTATTTTGGAACCTTATTATCTCACATCCTTGAGGACAGTCACCACAATGTGAGACAAGGCACAGTTTTGAGTAAGAACTTTGAGAGAGCCAAAAAAGATTACAATCAATATTTTGATTTTAGACAACTTTCACCTGGAAGGAAAATGGCATTTTATGATCATTTTATGATTAACTGGTTAAACTTTGAACCCCCCCAAAAAAGAAAAGGTACAATGATTCATACATTCCCAGTGCAAAAGATGTCAACTCTCAGCACAGTGAATTACACAGCACAATCTTCACATTCTATGTTATTTTTAAATAACCTGAGAAAGCTGGTTGCAATTCTTGAAGTTTTCATATTGCACTTTGCTATGAAACTTAAGGATTTTGTTGACAATCGCTCACTGAGTTTTTGACTAAGGGCAACAACTCCTAGAGACTCTCGTGTGTAAAAATGCTGAAAACATGCGCTGTCAAATGTCAAAAGAGAAAGCAACTGCAGCTATGGTGCAGTGGCTCAGCTGAGCTGCAGGCGGTAAGTTCTGATTTCCATAGGTTTAAGGTTGATCTCCTGAGGGTCTGCTTCACTATTGTGTATGTGCATCAAAGACAGCGAGGAAGGAGTGATGCTTTTCACCTTCAGGTCTGTCAGAAGCTTCTTTAAATTGACCTATACCCATCGAAACATTAAGTTGGTTAGGGTGTTTCCAATACAACAGCATGTGAATGCAGACATGCACTGAGTGATGGCCTTGGAATTTGATATTACATTTGTACACAGTAACACTCCAACAGGTTTATTGGTGATCGTAAGAGTTTCATGTTAAATTTGTCAAAAAAGTAGAAGGTAAACAGCTTAAAATTTATGCTGTGAATAACTTGCTTCATTTTGTATGTTACAACAATGTTCACACTGACACAGTTTGTCACCAGTATGTGTTACTGTGGCCAAATGCCCTAAAGTTATTGGTTAGTATGCACAACTGGCCATTGCTTTTAAAAACATGATTACAGCTTTTTGCAGAGGAAAATGTTTATTTGTAAGTTGCAGTGTGTTGTGTATAAATGCATGTATAAATGTAAATCTATAGCAATCCCTAAAACATGCAGAATGTCTGGAAAATTTCACCATGTAGGTACACCCTCTCATTTTACGAGACCAAAAACTTTACCTAAACCTTTAACAATACCTAAACAAGACCTAAACCTGCTTGAAACAATTGTGTATTTTTAACTTGCTTCGGTTTAATGTGGTTTGATATGTATACTCCTTTAAAAAGAAACAGCAGAAATGTCTAAATACACATCCAAAATTATTACAAAACTCAACCAATTATGCAGCAGTGATGAGGCCCTCTTTGAAATTTTGGTGTGTTGTGGGGCAGCCACGTGTTCTGCTTTACCTTGCCACGTGTGGTGGTGCATAGTAGGCCAGTGTTCCGACTGGAGAAGCCACAGTCAAAGCCTTTTCTGTGCAGTATCAAAGCAGCTTGCTCGGATGGACCTCCCCCTGCCTCCTGTGAGAGAAACATGACAGAGCCTTAGGCCACATAAACACAACACTGTTTCTTCTCAACACTTACACACTGGGCCAATTATGGAGCACTGCCTTTCACTTATCAGCTGCAGCTCAAAACTCAGAGGGATTTCCCATCATAGAGCAAAACCTTTCATGCCTTTATATACTCTAATGGGAATACATTAAGACTTTTAAAATATATTTTGAAAATTAACCAACACCACAAAAGCTATGCGTGTCATTTCTGCCACATTAGCATTATCAAACTGAATCTCAGAAATGTTATCAAACAGGTTACCCTAACACATCTGTCATTGGTCAATCAAACCCACCCAATTGAGTCCTGCCCTAAATTTATGCCATTAGTTGATCCAAATGGTTACGTCAGGTAGTGCCAATGCTTTAAAATCAACAGCCTTCAGTAGAATTAAACAATGGCTTACAATTGTCTTGCATTTTAAACAGTTTTTTACCATGTTTAACTTTTTACTGTAAATCAGGAGAATATAATTATACAACTTTACATCACAAGAAAAAAAAACAGAAAAAAAAGAAATGACCAGAAACATGAAATCAATTGACACACTCAATAAAGCTTTCACAACTGAGATCATCCCTTTTTATCATGCAAAAAAAGGTAATCAATGTAATTTATGCTTGAAAAACACATCTGCTAAGTGGCGTCCTTGGGTGGATACTGCCAAAGGACAGACAACAAAGGCAGTTTTAGGCATTGTAAAATGACAGTACGCCATTACAAAGTCTTAGGATAAGTGCATCACATGCTCTTCTGCAGTCCAACTGTCTTGTGGATTATTTCAGTTAATTACTTAAATTGAAGAATGAATTTAACCTCTCTTTATTAAAACTTTATGGCTTTCAGATAGACCTTACACATTGATGATGTCATAATTTAACCAAAATGAAAAAAAGCAATCATTATTAAGATTCCCTAGAAATATACACCATTATAAATTCTGACATATCATGTAACCCGGTTTATGTACTCCTACTATTTACCAAATTTTAGTGGCCCTGAAGTAGCAAAACAATCAATTCATGTCTAAAATGTTCACTAAGCAGTTTACTAGGGTTTGAAAAGGTAACAGTGCAAGGTAACAAAGCTAACAAAAATTTGTGTCATACTGTGTCTTGAATTTACTGTATGTGAAATATTAAGCATTTAAGACAGAATGCAGTCCACCAATCCAATCATATACTTTTGAAATCTGTATTGAGGGCCATGTTTTCAAATTGTTTCTTAAACCATGTTTTTAAATTTATTCTGTCATGTGTTAAAATACTACTGCTTAGCCCTGGAAAAAGTGACCCTGAAATATCAATTAAAAGGTCAATATTCTTGATGGCTCCCTTAGGAACTGAGCCAGCAGTCCTCTGGTTCCTAATTATAAGCAAAACAGCTTTCTGTTTCCTCTTAAATCCTCTACCAGACACAAACATAACTGAGAAATACCTCTGACTGGATTGCACGCAGGTTCACCAGATGAATGTCACAGGGGAAGGAGGTGGTCAGAGGGTTGTAGATGGTCAAGGACACATCAGCTGAGTCTAAACTGGCTGCCATGGAGATGAGGGGATGGTTGAAATACATGTAGGACATGTGACTCAGTATAGATGGATAGCTATAGGGTGCAGTCTCCTCCTCCTTGGCCTAGGACAGACAAATAATGGCTATTAAATACAGTGCACACTGAGCTAATTTGGTTCATTAATAAGCAGAAAATACGCAAGTCTACAAATGTGTCTGGCTACGAAAGTTTAATTGAATGCGTTGTTGCGGTCCCAAATGTGTCAAAATGCAAAACGCAACAGTTATCAGAAGATGTACACATATTAGTAGCGTAATAAAAATTGAATCACGAAAACAGTGCTGACTTTGTGAATATGGTGCAAACTATGTATTTTTACATTTAACTAATGTATTTTTACATTAATTTTTTATTTGTTTTTTAAATTCAATAAAAATGCTGTTTCCAAAGTTGGTGAGTAATCGAGTAAGATAATCGTGATCTCAATATTAGACAAAATTATGTTTTCTGTCATCTTCAAGCAGCTCTAGTGCACATTGTTTTTTGGAAACTGGATGTTGGGTGGTTAATGAATAAGATCCAGGTTTCTATGCTGAAACAGATCACACTAAACTGTAGCAACCAATTAGTAAATTCGCTTACTACAGTCAACACAACAGTCAACACAACAGTCATGTTGTATTCCCTTATATACAGTATTTTCCTGTAGTTTAATCATCTCATCCATCCTGATTACCTCCTCCTCAGAGCTTCTCTTCTCCAGCAGTAGGCGGAAGGAGTTGGCAGTGATCTTATTGTCCAGCACTCCCTGACCTAAACCTCGATTATCATCCTGATTCAGCCTGCGGTCCATGATCACCTCCAGCTGACCTGTGGAATTCACATCAAGGAACATAAGCATTTTACATGTTACAGTACTTGCCCAAAGCACTACAATATGTCTTCAATGTACAATGTACATTTCAGTGCAACAGATCAGATCTGGTGCCGGAGCAGTTTTTTTTAAGGATAGAACAGATTCTAAAACCTGATTAAATGAGCTGCATTCACAGGCACAGTTAAAATAGCCAATATATGTATGTACAGTGCATTCAGAAAGTATTCAGACCACCTTCACTTTTTTCAATTTTGTTACATTGAAGCCTGATACTACAATTGTTTAAATTCACTTTATTCCCATTGAGCTACACTCAGTACCCCATAATGACAAAGTGAAAACAGAATTTTAGAATAATTTTTTTTTAAAATATGACTGGCATATTCAGAAGAATTCAACCCTTTACAAAAACACTTGAAATTTAGCTCAGGTGCCTCCCATACCTCTTCATCGTTGCTGAGATTTCTACACAGTGATTCAAGTCAACCTGTGGTAAAACCTGTGGCCTTAGTAAGTACGGTGACCAAGAACCTAATGGTCATTCTAACTGAGCTGCAGAGATCTTGTGTGGAGATGAATGCTGAACTTTTGACTTCAGTTTAGCATTCAACACCATCATCTCTCAGCACCTGATTAAAAAGCTGAGCCTGCTGGGCATGAACATCTCCCTATGTAACTGGATTTTGGACTTCCTGAATGGAAGACCTCAGTTCAGATCAGGAACAGCATCTCCAACACCACCAAACTGAGCGCTGGGGCCCCTTAGGGCTGTGTGCTTAGTCCACTACTGTTCATTCTGCTGACTCATGACTGTGCAGCAATGTACAGCTCAAACCACACCATCAAGTTCTCTCGGACTCAGAGAACAAGATTCTCTGGTCTAATGAAACCAAGGATTAACTTTTTGGCCTAAGTTCTAAACATTATGTCTGGAGGAACCCAGGTACCGCTCATCACCTGCCAATACCATTCCAACAGTGAAGCATGGTGGTGGCAGCATCAGGCTGTGGTGGTGTTTTTAGAAGCAGGGACTGAGAGACTGGTCAGGGTTGAGGGGAAAGGTGAATGTAACAATGTATATCCTAAT
>JAZGTJ010018406.1:0-11464 GCA_036877575.1 Botia almorhae | reverse complement strand
TTTGCTCGACCAATGAGATTAAAGAAAGGCTGACCAATTGTTGGATGACCAATGGAAGATGGTGGGAGTGTCCGGGAAACTTGTTTGAAAATCATTACTTTGCAACCGAGTTTGGCAATGCTACCCCCATATTAAACCGGTTACACAATATTAACGACTGACCACATAATGACAAAACAATTCGAATCAAACAACACCCTTGGAAAAACTCAATAATAATAATAATAAATAATAATAATATTATAGCAATAACGATATTCAAGCTATTTGTATAGCATTGCAGAATCCTGAAGAAAGATGAGGCATTATCTTTCAAATTTGCCGGCGCTGCAGTTTCTGCAGCACATTCTGTAGATAAATGGTGCTTGTCCCTTCCCATGTGAGAGCCATTGGCTGACAGAGTGACAAATGGAGTCGGCTCCTCTGCCCAGTGAGCAGAGATTATTGTCACTCACTGTAGGGGACGGGATTAATGACCTGGACCCTGTGGCAAAGGCTAATCATGGGAGATTAGGCTGCGGAAACCCTGCAGGTATTCAAATAAGAGAAGAGGGTTACGTCCTCAGGTCTACTTGGAGGTGATATTACCTGCGGTAATGGGGCGGAGCTAACCTCTAACGCTCGGCACAATACTTCAAAACCCATTTATTATTTATTATATTTATTATTTTAGTCTCATCTGAAATGAGTTTATTTCTCAAATAGCAGTAATTGTGCTTTATGGTCTTGATCACATGATCTGATTTTTTCACAGTGGGACATTCATGTTGTTTTATCATGAGAGCTTAAAGCAATCTATTGTAAGTACATAAAAAAGGAGGGTGATACTGCCCCAAGCCACTAGAGAGTTTCACAATAAAGAGGCATTTGTGCACGGACCATCTCTCATCCCTTGCCAACACCTTTGGAAACAGCCGTATGAATGACCCAATTAAGTGCTATTTGTTTTCATGAAAACAGGATACAAGCAGGACATTTGTAATAACTAACTTGTGACAAGGCTGTAAAAAACATTTCAGCCTAGTGGATGACTACAAACAATAATAATAAAAACAGATGCTCACATTTTAGATTTAAACAGCTCAAATGAGAAACTAACAGGCCAGCAATTAGTTTTAATAAGTTAGTTAGTCACCAAATGTTTTAATCAGAATGTATGCAATGCTTCCTAATATACTCTTTAATAGTAACCCTTGAGTAAACTACTATTTCTAAACATAAACAAGAGTCTCTCTTTATCTTTATCTGCCTGATCAATTTATTTCCTGTTTCCACAACACATACTTCAGCAGCTGCGGTTAACAAATATTTCAACGTGCAACTGACGTCAACCTTTCAAACATGTTGCATGTTAAAACTAGTAACCTAGTAACCATGGAATGTGTTACTAGATATGTAAATATGTTTTTGTTTATTTGTTTGTTTGCTGGCCCAAACTCTTAAAATATACAACAGCTGTTAAAAATATTTAAAAATGAAGATATACTAAATTCAAATAAAACATTTCTTAAACTTGTTTTGAAGGTATTGGTGCTGATTTTGCACTATTTTTCAATCAGATGTTCACACACATTCACGTTGTGTTTGAATTATTTTACACCTGTCTCTTATTGTCTTGTCACCAGATGGTTTATTGAATACAGATTAAAATTACACACCTTCAAAAATCACATATAACATTTTGAGACTGACTGAATATTCAATCACATCAAATCACATAAACCTTTAGTAACACTAAATATTGTATTTGAACCTTATGAATACACACGATGTTAGCAAATAAAAACAGTGTTTGATTTTCTGACTGTCGACATGGTATTAGATGCACAGCCACTGTGGTTCTCCCTCTGGGGGCGAGAAAGACCAGATGAATATGTAAAAGATGGAGGTGTTTATGAAAACAATCAGAGTTTGGGATTGTGGATTATGAGCTCACAGTCTGCAGCTAAACACTGACTACGAATCATTTCATCCAAACAATAGGAATAAATGTAGATCTGAAATATTTGTTCTTCGTAATTTATACACTGTTTGAAAGGATGTGTCCTCACAAAGAACTGAGATCCTGTACTGTACGTTGAGGGAGGCAGCCAGAGGTGCCCACCAACAAAATGGCTTAAACATAATAAATCTAAGATATTAAGGAAAATCTTAAAATGCAGTTTGTATAACAGTTAGGTGATCATCAATCATATAAAAGCAAATGTTTGTGTCTCACCTACTGTATGTTAAGAAAACCCAATAGTCCTCATAATGTAGGAAAACCTGACATTTAAAAAGTCAACTGTCCGTACAATTTAAATATGTAAATAATGGAAACTATCATTGGTTCGGTAAAAACAACACAAAGGTCAATAAAAAGTATTTGTAAGAATTTGTGTATGAGCGAGAAAACAATGTTCATATGTAATATGGATTATTATTTGGTCTATGAATGTGTAATGGGGGGCACAGAGACGGAGTGTAACACTGTGTTTACTGCAGGGGCGACAGGCATGTGGCGTTTGGCAGCAGACCTTCTCCCAGCAGCAGCTGGGGCTCCATCTTTGTATCTTAAGGTACTGCCTAATCACCCTCGCAACTCTAACTACATCTCTCATGTTTTCAATCAGCCAGGCCCATAAATTATTGTCAGCAGTAATCACAGCCCTCCACTCGTGGCCCGCTGAGGGGTCCTCGCCTGTCTGTGCGCATCGATTCAGTCGTTCCTGGCACTGCGCTAACACATCTGAGGGGCGCCGAGGTCTGAGTGTTCGCCAGATCAACGCAGCACTGACAGCTCTGGAGGAGGAAGAGGTCTCTCTGAAGAGGTGGTGTTAATGAAGATGATTAACCTATCCACACAGCACTGGATGACAAAATCAAAGCTCATTACATCAAACCTGACAGGCCCGGCAAGCCAGATTATTTGGACTGTGTGTTGTGGCGTTTTCTCCGTCCCCAAGCCTTGATCTTTGAGGGTCAATCTCTTCAGAGATTCTCCTCCAAACCTTCCTGTAGAGCGTCAATCTGTAACTTTTGGATTATTAATAAAAATCAATTAATAAACAACTACATAACAGATGTTTACAATAATAATTTATCATTTGAGCTCCCGGTCCGATTTCCCAAGAAATGTCAATTTAGCTTCATTTGACATTACAGCATATGTCAAGAAAAGTACGTAAAGTAACCTGCGATTTTACGTTTCGAACAGAGATGGCGATGGAGAGGCAGAAGTTGGAGACGCTGCTTTAACTCTTTGGGTTTACATGGAACAGAAATGCTGTATATGCGTCTCTCCTCCTTTTCTAATAAAGTCATCTGGCTGCTTTGGCAGGCAGCCCAAGAACTCGCAGAACAGCCTGCGTTCCTCAGCACCACACACTTTTTTCACTGTGAAAACTGCCAGCATGGGGTGGCACAGTCACTTCTGGCGAGGCGTTGCTATCAGTCTAGATCAGCAGGAACAGCCTTCGCTTTCAATTAGCTTTCATCAGGCCCAGACAGTCAACGTGTCGGCTACGCTAAGTCAAGGACCAGCGTTAAGAAGCAGGTGGGTGGAGAGGGGAGAAGAGGTGGTGTAACAAGCCTCAAGAGTCAGGGACCCGAATGCCTGTCAACACAGAGTTCCTCTGTAGCAGACAGAAGCCCTGTGGTTGCGGTAAACACCGCGCAGCGCAACGCACACGCAGTCACGCATTCGACGCGTGATGGAAAAGGGGAAGCGATGAGACGCGTTATCTCCTGGATGAATGGATCTTCTCATGTCTGGTCTGTGACTGAGAGCAGAGAAGAACTTTTTATAACATAGTGAGGAAACAGTTTGAAAAGTTGCTGCTAAAGGTGAGGTCACACACAGTCCAACTCTGACGGGATAGATGTTTCTGCTGGAAGGAATAACAAAGGTTGTGGATCATCTCGAGGTGTTCTTTAGTGGAGCAGGCCGGTGTGAAAACGGTTGCAGGAGACAGGCTGGGGAAAGGAGCTGCTGCCCGCAGGTTGTTTATGTCAGTGCCTGAATCAGGGGGGATTCGGTGTGCTGTACCCTTGTTGGGTGCAGATCTCAGTGGGAAACAGCCTGAGGTGGAGGGTGGTAAACATGGATATCCCAACAGACACCACAGGAGCTTTGGCAGCCACCTGATGATAGCAATGGACAACAATAATGTTATTGAGAGAGTCTCTTATTTTTAAAAGCCTCAACATGTTAAGCATTTTATAAATACGATACAGTAAAAATACTGCTTAAAAATAAACACATATATACATATATATGTGTGTGTGTGTGTGTGTGTGTGTGTGTTTATTATAAATTATTTATCCATGCAAATCACCTCATACTGAAAATGTACTTCCCCTCTGAAACAGGAATCCTTTTCGAATGACATCAGTCTGTCGGTTTGGGAGGAGCCAAGCCCATTAACCACTCCCTCAAATGATCAGTTACTGTATGCCCCCTAGAGGGAATAAATAGGAAAGTGGGTGCCAATTTCCATCATAAACACTAAGTAGACCAGAGGACCCAATGTTGTAATCCAAGGCAGTGCACTTTTGACGGGGTTTGAAGGGTCTTTTTAAGCACTCTGCACAAAACCATCCAATATGTTCCCAGACAACCTCTCCCCATTACAGCATGAGATGCAACCAGCTTCTTGTGGTTGGACGGGCTACAGAGGACCATTGTACACGCACTGCGGCCAGAGATCTACTATCTGCCACCTGTAAAAACTCATATTAAAGCAATATGCGGTTGAAAAACTCAGTCCGCCTGGAGTTTTCATTTCACGCTATTTTAGCCTGAGCTGGGATAGCTGCCTGAAGGGACTGTAAACCGTACAATAAACGCAGTATTCCCTTTATGATTCCTAATATGAGCAGCAATGGTGTATTTACTGTAAGCGGTCTTCTCGTTGCCTTAGTGTGAATATTTACCCGAAACTCCCTTAGCACTGGATTCCCATCGATGATATAAATAATAGGTCTGTGCTTTCTTTAGCTGACTGTATAATATACTGCCTAATGTGTGACGCCCCAGTGAGAAAATAAAATGGAAGGTCAAAGAGCGCAGAACACAACATGGCAACGTGCCGTTTCAAAGTCCAGCCTCAATGGAAGTGGACCACAGTGGATTACATCATGTCATTGTTGCTATGAGTGGGACACATACTATCATCCTTCGTTTCCAGAGGATGTGCATCCAAGCCAAAACACAATCCAGTCTGCCATTCTGTTCCATATGCATCCTGTTGGATCCATGTGTCCTTCATACAGAGTCATCTCCCCTGCCACAGAACGCTGATCACACATCAAGATTCAATTTACAGCCCATTAGCTGTTACCAGAGAGATGGTTCTGATTTTCTGCTTGGACTCTGTTGAAGGAGAAAAAGGGATGGAGAAAATATCGAGCAGGGGTGAATTTTGTGGACTTCTCTGGCCTCTAATGAAAGCAAAAGTTTAAGATCACTCACAATTTTACATGTATATAAGCAACCCAAAATCCACATAGAATCCATTGTTGTTACCAAAATGAGAACTTTAAAAAATTAACAGAAATTGAAAAACCTGAATTCAAAAATTTAATTTCATCAGTCCAAAAGCTGATTAAAGTAAATTTAAATCATGTAATTATTATTATTATAGCTGCTGATACAGAGGATATAATTTTTGACACGTTAACTTTAGTTAACTTTAACTTTTTAAAGTTAACTTTAAAACACAAAACTAAACGTACTGAAAAATTTAAATTAAATACCTAACGTAAACTGAAAGGACAAATAAAATAAACAAATATAAGCTAAATTAAATGCAGAATGATTTGTAGTCGACCAACTTTTATTGATTATCATGAATTAAAAGAGCTCTTATGGGTAAAGGTGGAACAGTGTACTAGAGGTGTAAGTGTGAGACAGAACTCCAGGACACTGTAGAGGACACTAGAGCATCATTCTCCTTTACCACGCGATCGCATTGCAGCATGCGCAGGTGGAATAGCTCTTCAGATGAGCGCTGTTGTCAACGGAGACAAACTGCAGCTTCTGGGAATGCCCCAGATCTGACAAATTATCCCCCAACATCAGTCAACTCGTTTGACTGTATGAGGCATCCTGCATCCTGCTCAGGGTCACACCGAGCAGCACCCACAATCTGTTCATCTCCAGGTGTCCAATAATGATGTTCTTCCTGAAGCTGTGGCATGCGCGCGCGTAATGCCTCACCACCCTAATTACACGTGAGGGGACGGAAGGTGTAAAACACTCACTGATACTTTGCTAAATGTCAAACGGTAAACTGCTGACTCTGTATTTGTTGTGTAGGCGTCTCGTTTTACACAAGAAACAGTGTTCGCTTAATGCAAATGTGCAGAAAAATATGAGCGCAAATGTCTTTGAAGTCCCAGGCTGGGGAAGTTTGACAAGGACAGAAAGATGGAGGTGGAGTACAGAGTGGAGGGGGCAACAACTGCCGGAAAGCTCCACCTCTATTAGCATATCAGGCTCATTAGCATCCCACAGGAAAAGACCCCTGGGAAAAAAAACAAGCCATCTTACTGAGAAATCTTATCCTATCCAATCTAAGCACCGTCTCGGCTCTCCATATTTTTCCCTCGGCTCGCCCCCTTCAGCTACACAAAGTAGGACGACCCGTAGAACGCTTCAGAGCGAAGCTCTCCGAGTTTTGTTTGAGTAACCGCCTTCGCTACCCCTCCCACCCCCTTCCTCCATTAAGCTGTTAAGCCACACAGTCAATTATTCCGTCTCAGGGAGGCAGTGGTTCATCCGGGGCCTGAGAAAACGATACGCTTTGCTGGACAGGCAATGAGTGGAGAGGGTGCCATGAAACTGTGTATTTAAGCCAAGCAATTTCTCATGAGGTGAAGGTAAGGCAATGAGATGCTTCGTTGCCTGTGGTATTACATAAAATCTGAGGAGGATAAAACTGAAAGGCCGTAATAGGGACATTTTGGACTATTATCACGTGGTTGTCAGATTTAGTGCTGTGGAAAAGGAGCACGGGCGATGTCTCCAAGGAGGAAAGTCAGGCAGTATTTAAAAGACATTCAGAGAATAAAAAAATCAACAGTACAAAATGAAGCAAAATAAATATTTCAGATGAATGTTGGAATAATGCTAAAAACAATGAGTGAGACAGGCACAAATCAGACGGCATGGGTCAAACTGGTGGATGGACTAATAACAACAACCTTCCAACATCACCATTTTTCTCTTGTGTAAATCTAAATGAGCTTGACATGAGAGTCAGCTGCTTTTAAAAAAACACTCAGCACTGTTACATTAAAGAAGCCTTTCTGGGTCTGTGACTGTCATTTCACCGGCGCTGTTTACAGAGTGTTAATGATCAGAACAGAAGATGACCCAATAATATCAAACAACGGTTAGGAGTAACAAATGAAAGCTAAATGTGCTTTATACTGTATTGTAGTTATGCTTTAAACCTAGAGACTTTGTTAATATGTTAGTATTAACAAAATGTGTCAGACAAAACATTTTACAAGTAAAAAATTACAAATAATAATTGCATCATAAAAACTACCACAAAATCTGACCCGACAACTAAAATCGCAAATTATTAAGATACACTTTTACACACGCTTTTATTTGTTATATATCTGCACACTGTTTTTGTTTATCGTAACCAAAAAAAAGTTACAAATTGCAGATTTAAGCAATGCAATAGGTTTGCGAGAGGAACATAACGGAAATTATTAGTTACCATGAAGGTTTTTTTGTATCTTTGCATATCAAATTTGGTATTTGTCATTAATGCACCATATATGAATGTACGCAAATGAAAATTGCGTCTGATAAAATACAGGCCATTTATTTCAAATCCCAAAATGTTTAAACTTCACATAATATGCTTTCATATGGCTTCGGAAGACTTAGGATGCACACGTTTATAAGCATATACTTTATGCATTCAGATTGAGTATGTCATCAATGTGGTGAGGAGACCTAATTTTTACAGTCAAAACATTAAAGGATCTCATCCAGGCCTTCCTCAGCCAAACAACCTGCGCTTCACATCTGGGCAGGAAACGACTTTCATGATTATTTCACAACAGACGGAAACTGTCCATCTCTGAGGAGAAGACTCACAACACAAAGCCACAAATGTTAAGTGTTTTTCATGTGGCAACTGTGAAAACATCACTCACGTTTGCTGCAGACATCACATGCCACTCAATCCCATGCCTCCCAGTGGCTATGACCACCGGCTACTGGTCCCGCTCTTATAAAACACTGCTTCTCCACCTCATACCCTCAGCATATGCCATCCACATGCCTGGCACAGAACAAACCTCACTGTAGTCGACTCGTGCTTTTGTTTGAAGTTGCTTCAAACAGAATGCGTGTGGATTTAGAGCACAATGTGGAAGCAACCCATTGAACAGCGAGCTTTTTCACCCTCGAGAGGAGAGCAGCAAAATCCATAACCCACGTGTGCAGAAGAGACACTCTGAGCTTTCCTGTGGCTCAGTGGTTAGAGCATGGCGTTAACAACGATCCCAAGGATTGCACATACTCAGAGACAATGTATAGTATAATGCAATGTAAGTCGCTTTGGATAAAAGCGTCTGCCAAATGCGTAAATGTAAATAGATTTTCTAGGGTGAGACGGTTCTTGCAGTCGAGGAACTATGTGAATGGAGTGTCATGATTATGTCCCATTATGATTGTGCGCGTGGTTTGGAAGCGCAGGCCAGCGTGCAAACGCGCGGCGTGAAGGAAAGCTGTTTTCCATTTCTCACGCAACTGTTTAGATTTACATCAGGTTTCACTGTAATTTCAAAATCTGCAAATCTCACTCAGCCTAATGGGGAAAGTAGTTGTGCATTCTTAAAACGCAGTGTTTTCCCAGGCCATAGATACATATGCCATAGACAGATAAATAGCACTCAGGTCATTAGACTGGACTGGAACTGTACAGCAATTAAGAAAGATTTTGAAGATTAAAAATTGAACCCCAGTAAAAAACAATCATGAGTGAACGAGCCTTTAACTCATAACTCTTTGAGCACATAACGATCATGCTGATATATTATAATGAGAGTGGGTAAAGATGGGCGTTTATATAAACGAGCGATGCCTGAATCAATAGGGTCTCTTAATCAATAGGTCTGCAGAAGTAGAACGCCTGTGAGGATGAGATCAGAACGGCAAACAGTTGCATCTCTGTGCGGTGTTAAACTGCTTGAAGTTGTGAACATGACCCTACAGAGGTCCGTTCACTGGGGGCTTAAGTAACATGTGTTAAAATCAGCTTAGCTTACTATCAGATCTACAACTACATGTGACTCACAGCTTCACGCTAAACAAAAGGGCAGCGTGCACATGTGTCGAAGGGGAAGAGAGCTGAATACATTTACATCTCAAAGAGACAGAAAGAGAGAAATGGTAAGTGAATTAGAAGCAGAATGATTAGGATTTGTCAATATTTTTTTGCAAAGCTCGCAACAGTTAAAATACAAGGACATTTTGTATAATAATTTCCTTTATGTGCATATCTTATAATAATCAATACACAATGTAGCAGTGTTAGGAAAATGCCTACCCAGCTAACTGGAACGTTCACAGAATATCGGCTGATGTTCTCCACACGTTTTCTTAAAGTTATCCAAAACATTCTTGCAGAGATGTTTGTAGAATGTTATATATCATTAATCAAAAACATTATTCTTATGTTCTTAGTGGAATGTTTAAAAAACATTACAATTTAAAATTGTTCAAAACATCTAAAAAACATTTCATATTTCATATTAAAGCTTTTTAACGACAAAAGAATGTGTGAGATGCCTCGGCAATGTTATTGGGCATGTGGTCTTTGGTGAGGAGCACTAATCAATCAGACTGGCTTTGCCCTTCTGGAGAGACAAACCCAGTTTCCCTACACTCATCCGTCACAGACAGCCTCTGGTTGGCTCTTTTCACACGATCCCTCTCACTCCTCCACGACACGATGACTTATGATGTTTTCTACCTTGTTTTCCCTCTCGCTCCTCTCGATGGAGAGTAACGACCGCCCCCTCTCCAATTTTTCCATCTCAATAGCCGGAAAATTAGCTCCAAATGTCTGGCATGGACTCACACAGCAGAGAGACCCTGAAAGTCAACTCGCCGCACAGAGGGCGTTTAATTCTAATTTCTCTCTCCAATAGAATTCTACCATAATATTCGTCCTGACAGCAAAACATGTGTTCTATCAAAACACCTCTGAAGGGCTCGGTTACATGTGAGGCTGTTATGTTGAACTTATCAGCAGGTGAGCAAAGGCACTTCTTAGCGGTTTCACACACAATTATCCATCCAAAAACTGTGAGGTACGCTTGAACACAGACGCTAACTACCGCCTAAGATGTGCTAAAAACAAATGTAATCCCTACTGACAGAGAACATTCTTGGAATGTTAGCTAACGTTCTCTGAAAGTTCTCTCGAAGTTATCAAAACAACGTTCTTGCAGTTGTAGATCTTTTTTATGTTATACATCATACATAACCAAAACGTTATTCTTAAGTTGTTCGTGGAACGTATTAATACATAATAGAATCAAAAATGTTTAAATGTCGTTATTATAATCAAACAATAACATTAATACAGCATTTTTGTTTTTTAATAGAAACATTAGGGAAACTTTCTTGCAACCTACAACTGTTTATCACTTTATCAAGATCCGAAGAACATAATGAGAAGATTGTAGAAAGCAAACTGCCCAATCAAAGAGTTAATATTGTTGCCATGGAAAACCAGGTTTGTAACACCTGACTGATGGCTATAACTTGAATCAATGTGCTTCTTCAGTTTACTGAACGCCATTGAAAATGCTGCTGAGTCATTTGTTAATAAAATATTACCTTCTACTCAGGGCAGGAGCCACGCTGTGATCTAGACATTAAACAAACACAGCCTGCAAAAACACAGACATGTATGAGTGTAAGAGTGGGTGTATTAGTTAGGATCTTGCTGAAAGACTCACTAGCTTGTACATACTTTTATCTGACTAAACTGTTAACTATGAGCAACCTTTAAATGACCTTTATATGACACAGTCAGGTGTGACTATGTTAGGTGGAAGAGGCCTCTGCTTGGCCGAGCTAAATAAAAGCCTAAAAATAGAATTATTACTTTCCAAAATGTGGGTGCGGGGCAACTTTCAAAAAATGTGTGTGTGTGTGTGTGGTGGGGGGGTTCACATGGCTGTTCACATGTCTGTTTTATCAGATACTGACACACAGAGACTTTATCTGCCTCTAAGTTTTTGGGTTGCTGCAGCTGGGCCTCTAGTCAGTCCCATATCAGACGCTAAGATCCTTAACACATACAGCTAGTTATTCAGCTAGTCTCAACAAAACAGATAGCGCAAAACTCACGGACATTAGTAAGACAGAGGAGATTACACAGCACCAAGAAACATACCAACAAAAGAACCCACGAGATTTTCCAGGCCCAGGAAAACAAGGTAA
>JAZGTJ010018404.1:0-11466 GCA_036877575.1 Botia almorhae | reverse complement strand
ACTTTGATAAAATCAAAAAATGAATGTTGCCATAGAGATGACTATGTTTACATCAGAGTTAACAACAGGATGTTGACAGACCAAAAACTCCATTGGGAAGAATATATGGCTGCTTCTAAAAATACAGCTCGTCATTGGCCAGAAAATGCAGCTCTGGCTCTATCAGTTGTTAGCACCCACATCTGTGTGGCGATGCGACCTCTGTCTTTTCATGCAGGCTTTCCTAACTCGTTTGGCATGTGGTTGCTATGCTAGGCAGTGTTTGCAACAGATGATGAACAGTGGCTTACAGCAACATTTGACATGCCAACAATATTTTAAGCAAATCAGGATAAAGTTTGTTACTCAGTCCTAGTTTTGCAAGCCTTCGGCTGGTCTAGTGGGACTTGTGTTTATCTGGTTTAGATGGTCAGCCAGCTGGTCTCTGGTCTCTTTTACTTTTACTTTTCAAAAGGGATATCATTGCATTCACTGAAGTTAAGTGCTACTTTAAAACAGCAGCATGCCACAAGACCTATTCATTATTGCAGTGTTATTTAGATGTACTTCAAACAGGAAATGCCAGAGGCTTGCTCCATTAAAACTGGTGATCTGAGAAGCCGTTGAAAAGTACTTCCCATCAGTCCAGAGATTATTGTCCTCTGTGCGATTGTATTATACTGACCTCTTGTGGTAATGTGACCAACAGCATCACAAACAATTTTGCTCAGAGGTTTTTAATCTCAGAGGTCCAGAGTTTAGCTGCAACCCGGATTAAATCCTAACTCGAGTTTAGAGTCAGATATTAATAAACAGGTTATACGCACAACATGTTCCATGTTATGAAAGATTAATCGGGCTGTATTTTGTTAACTTTGGTCAGGTCCCCGCAGCTATCTCAGCTCCACTATGACAGAGCGCTTTGACTGCTTTTACTGCAGAGAAAACCTGCAGGGCAAGAAGTACGTCAACAAAGATGACAAGCACGTGTGTGTGCGCTGCTTTGAAAAGCTCTGCGCCAACACGTGCGCCGAGTGTCGCAAGCCTATAGGCGCCGATGCAAAGGTATGCGTTGAAGTCAAATCATTTTTAAAAGCAATTTACATTTCGCCAAACTCACAGTGCCCTTCTGTGCAGGAGCTGACCCATAAGAACCGCCACTGGCATGAAGGCTGCTTCCGATGCGTCAAGTGCTACAAGGCGCTGGCCAACGAGCCCTTTGCTGCCAGGGATGATGGCAAGATCTTGTGTGACAAGTGCGGCGCCCGCGAGGACTCCGCTCGCTGTCAGGGCTGCTACAAACTGATTATGCCAGGTGAGTGTGTCCGTCACAATAGATCATTCAGCTAACGGGGAACGTTATCAGAACGTTGGGGGAACGTTCTCTCAAAGTGATCAAAAACGTTCTTGCAGTAACGTTAGAGGAATGTTTTCTTAACGTTATATACCACGTTATTCTTAAGCAGTTAGTGGAACATGTTTGAATAACGTTCCTTGTAAGATTAATCTTGATCTAAAAAAAAGCGTTGAACGTGCCTAAAACTTTCAAAATGACATCTTAATGTTTGCGTTACGTAATGGAAACGTTAGTCAAACGTTCTCACAACCTAAATTTGTCAGCTGGGAAGACAGCCTATTTATAGCCCGTTCAACACCGAGTATCTGGCCCACAAGCCCTGAGTTTCGTTCATTACAGTTTTAATATTTCTCACCAGGCTCTCAGAATGTGGAATACAAGCACAAAGTCTGGCACGAGGAGTGTTTCATCTGCTTTGAATGTAAGGAGCCAATCCGCAGCAAGAGCTTCCTAACCAAAGGTGACGAGATGTACTGCGCTCCCTGCCACGAGAAGAAATTTGCCAAGCACTGTGCCCGCTGTAAAGAGGTCAGCTGAAATAATAAGCTTAAATAGCATTGCCTGAACGTTCTGCATCTAACTTTTTACAAACCAATCAGGCCATCACCTCGGGTGGGATCACCTATCAGGACAAGCCGTGGCACTCCGAGTGCTTCGTCTGCAACACGTGCAAGAAACCTCTGGCCGGGGCTCGTTTCACGGCACATGAGGATCAGTTCTACTGTGTGGATTGCTATAAGAGCGATGTGGCTAAAAAGTGCTCTGGATGTCAGAATCCCATTACAGGTAAAAATGTGCAAACGCGCGTGCTTTTTTCACCGGTATTAAATCCCTTACAATGGCAGAAAAGACTTTATAGGGTTTTAATTAGCATGAGCGTTAAGCATTTTCTAAAGAGAAATGTAACAGGTGTTTTGCTAGTGCACTGCTATGCCTCTGCTAGGATGTTCTAGATCAGAGGGTTCTCCGACATTTTAAATATCAATTTAAATTCAGATTTATTCGTGTATGGCTTTTACAACGTTGCATTGCTGCAAAGCAGCTGTACATATAAAAAACACAAAGAAAAAGGAAAATGACTAAATATATAGCATACAGAACACATGAAATTACTGCATTTGATATCATAATGCTAAATAGTGATACTAATATTGTAATCAGTTTATTAATATAAAGATGAATATAAAGATGGTCTGATGATAAACACATCACATTTAAACCATTCCAAATAATGGGTGTGAAAAAAACTCAAAGGTTTATTAAAAATGTCTGTTGTCTTGCTATGTTCCAGGATTTGGCAGAGGGACCAACGTGGTGAACTATGAGGACAAGTCTTGGCATGAATACTGCTTCAACTGCAAGAAATGCTCCCTCTCGCTGGCTCATAAGCGCTTTGTCATCAACGGCGAGCACATCTACTGCTCTGACTGTGCCAAAAAACTGTGAGGGCCTAAATGAAAGATTAAAAAAGCAAAAATAATTGAAATGATGAAATAAGCAACGATGCATCAAAATCTAGTCGAGCTTTGAGTGTTTAACTAAAGAGAAAACCAGTGAGAGTTTTTGTTGACAAATCACTGGAAGCTTGAGATTTGTTTCATTCATAGGACAGACAGTGAGCGCTAGCTGAAGGGCTTTTCTCGCGCAAAACATCTGTATGCATTAGCGGGATTCACATGCCTAAAAATGTTTGAAATCATTATTGCATAGCTTTGGTAAAACTGCAAACCGATGTCGTGGGAATATTACGTGCATTTTTGTGAATTCATGACAGTATTTTAGTAAATGCTTTAGTACGCTTTGTGAAAAAGTATTTTAATTTGCGTCTTGATAGATTCTTTGAAACGCTGACATCGTACACGCCTGCATATTAACCTGATATCCAAACTTACACTGAGTGAAAGATTGATATGAAAATCTGACAATAAACTAGCAAACCGAACAAATTCCAGCAATTATGTCTTGAGCACATAGCGACAAATCACCACAAACATTTCTTTCATTGTCCGAAACTTTATTTTAACATATTATATTTTCCCAGTACACTTTAGATAAATTTACATATATAATTTGTGGTCAGGGCTATTTCAAGACAAGAAACTGCTCCGGTGAAAGCAGATCCTATTCATGACCCTGGTCGAGTAAAGTGATTGTCGTAGTCACATGATGCGTTAAGGTTTTAATATATGAAAATAAAATACAGCCTATTCTGCATCTAAGGCACCGTCCTCGTCTATCCCTGTATGGAGTACTTCCAGATTAAAGAACAGTTCTAGTTCTGAAGTATACAGTACGAAGGGCTCTAAATGTTCTGTTAGTGGAAACATCTGTACTGAGGGTTAACTTGTAAAGTAGCTGTGCTAATGCATTACACAAGCAGACACAACAAACAAATGCCTCAGTGGCAGAAGTCACACCGCAACAAAGCTATGTTGGAAATGTGAAAGATTCCAAGCAGTGTTAAAAGGCCTAAAACAGAGCGGGCACAGTAACGTCAAAGCCACATCCAATTCACACTGAATGTAAACAAATCTAGTCTTATATCTAGTGCGCATCACTTCTAACCTCCACAAACAGTTTTTCACTGGTCAAAGCTCTTGAATCCGAAAGGATCTGTAAACCAGCGGTCATACAACAAAAGGTACAAATGACAGAAAGCCGGTGCATATAAAATATAACAAACCATTTAAATATGCAGCGAGGAATCAATTCTAAACGGATGGAATGATACAAAACAAGGGACCTTATTTATTCATTGAAGCTCAGCTACTGTTACTCTAGTCTGATTCATCTGATTCACAGATTATTTTCTCACCCAAAGGAAACTGATTTAACATCAGCTACAGTTCACACAGACTTTGCCACCAGACTCTTCAAGCATATGAGATCAGTTATTTATTAGCCACCTGAACGCAGCTCCTCTTTCAACAGTCAAATGTCAAACTCTCACACTGCGGTCTAGTGCTTAGCACACCTGCATATCAATAAATCTCTCCCTAAATCCTTTACCTGCAAATGTAAACCACAGTTCCTAAATGTACAATCTCAACGAGAAGTAACATGCTTCTGTTATTCTGCCTGTTTAGTCAAGCTCACAGCAGCTTCGTAAGACCATCTTGACTTGGCCTGCACCCTCAGTCTACTTTCTTTTGTCTTGCAACACTCTGTTCACAAACACAAGCTGGTGCTGTAACCTGTTGTGCTGTTCCAGGTACAGCTAGTTACATCTGGCCTTTGAGTGTAGTAACAGCATTTCAGTCTGTGGTACAGTTATCTCCTGGACCACACTGTACAGTACAGTAACAGAGAGACTCCCAAAACCTTCTGCCTGCTTCTTATTCTCAACTGTAAATATGACTGAACAGGCTAATACTGATTATTAACATAATACTTGGATACGTGGAAAGTAGTTTTAAATATATATTTATGCATATCTAGGACCCAATTTGTTTCGTAAAGTACTATTATAAAAAATAAGAAAATTGACAAATTTAGACAAAGAACGAATGGTGAAAACAAACGGTTTCTGTATACACAAGAACACACCAGGACCTGATACAGTACAGTATAACCCTGAGGTGACTTTGGGCATGTGAGAAAACCATAAATCATTCAAGTTTAGCTACAGGAACACATTTGTTCAAACCCTTGTGGAACATACACCAAAAACATGCAGAGACCATGTCAAGTGTGCAAGACGTGTTATATTACGCAATATAGTAAAGCACAGATACATGCGGACATCAGAAGTTATTTTACTTAAATTAGATATTTGTTACTAGTCATACTTATGTACAGGTAGAACAGGACAATCAACAATACAGGAACTTATTACAAAACAGTAACATACAACATATAAACCTCTTTAAACCAAAGCATAACATGTTATCATATCAATCTGCAACTGAGCTCCTACATCCTTCAATCTCAGAGCCCGATGCAGTACGGACACGTTTACACTCGATCTGAATTGAAACTGGAATCAGTCTGTTAAACTGTTTTCAATGAAATCTCTAGACCAAGATACGCTATCTACAAGTGATACACAGTAGGAATGCTTGAGCGGTCTACACAGCGGGGAGCTGGAGTTGAATCAGAGGACACAGTGTTAGACACGATATGGACTGTGGTTCACACATAAGTCGGTGTTTGGAGTTATTATCCTGAAGCGAAAAGAAACTCAGAGAAGCTAAGAGGAAAATATCCTGAGGTCAAATTAAAAGCTCATTATCGTAACTCCACACCAGCAGCCTGTCTAACCCCGTATTTCTGAGACAGATTCCAACTCGGTTCACATTCCTGAACTCCGCTCATGGGCGTTATTAGTACTTCTGTGAAGGCAACTTCTGTATCAGCTGCAAAAAACTGAGCTTTTCCATTCTTGGTGACCAAATGTCTCGAAACACTTCACACGGACCCGATAGCTCACCGTATCATTCAATACAACGTAAGTTACCGTTTTCATGAATCTGCATGTGCCATGCACTGGAATTCCGCAAGGAAAGGTGCGCGTGGTAGTTTCCAAGGTAACCAACAGGAGACAGCAGCAATTTCAATGTGAAGAAGCCACATGAATAAATGACAAAGTCGCCCCCACATTAAAAAGACAAAAACAACGAGAAGATAAACTTAACGAGAAACAAATCCAGATGAAACAGTTATAAAGGTGTAAAGCTGCTAAACAATTCACAAGCACAATAAAGGAAGCTAGTATTTTCCCTGAAGCATTTCTTATGTATTTTCGTCCTGCTTGTATTTATTTTCTCTCGCTTAATTCATCTGTTATTTGAAGTGCAGAGGCTGTACGGCACTGTGCGCTTTTCCCAGCTGTCCAGACGGGTCTGAGTGCCGAGACGCTGGACTCACAGAGTGCAATAACCAGCAGGCCCTAAACAGACCTGTCCATTCACATCTCTAGAGAACAAGAGGGAAAAGAAGTCAATTCTGCTTCACACAATAATAGTTAAACGTTAAAACAAAGTCAGGAGTCTTCACCAGAAAGGGCTTCAATAGGCTGGGGTGGATGGATGGAGCTTGATTTTTCTTCAAAGGCCACCCTGGGCCCCTCAGGGCTCCCATCATCCATCAGAGGTTTGCCTTTTGCATGAACGCCCAGATCAATCAGCTCCTCGAAGCTCCAGGGTCCACCTTTACCATTCAGTCCTGCCACCAGACTCACCTTAGTGTCCTCGTTCACAAACTCAGAGTCCTCCATCAGGCAGGACTTGGGAGGGGGGCTGGCGGAAATTAAAGCAGGACAAAAGTTAAAGGAATAGTTTAGCCAAAAACGATCATCATTTTCCATCATTTACTCACCCTCATGTCAATATGACTTTTTTTCCTTTTGTGAAACACAAAAAAGATATTTTGAGAAATGTCTCGGTGGTTTTGTTAATGGGTGCCACTGCTGTTTGGTTACCAATGTACTTCAAAATATATTTTGTGTTCCTCAAAGGCCAAAAAGTCACACAGGTTTAAATGATACGACAGAAAATGATAGACAATTTTAATGACATCACTTGACACCACTAACATTATTTCATTCACTTAAATTTATTAAGTAAAACTGCCGATGTCTACCTGTCCATTGAGGAATTTTCTGTGCTGGGTCCGTTGCTGTTCTCCTTACTGTCCACATCTATTTGGCCGTTGACACTAGAAACGGGCTGCTCCACAGACTCCAGAATCTGCTCTGACTTGACCTCCTCAAAATTCTCTAAATGTTGATTAAACACAAGTTATTTCATTCTATATCCTAGAGTGAATATTTAGAGATATCTATATCCTACAGATATACAGTATATTGCTATATATAGATATACTCCATATTTGGTCTTTGACCAGTCACTCTAGAAGCCTCAAGGAAATATGCTGGTCAATTCAAGCCACTGACCCTTATTTTCACAGTTTATTTGGTCCTCGGCGTCATCTCCATTGTCATCAGGAATGCCTTCATCACCCTGAGAACACACACACGCACACGCACACACACACGCACACGCACACACACACGCACACACACACACGCACACACACACACACACCATTAGCAACTCCAATGTAGTACAAACACCTCAATACTGTGTAATAAGCTTTGTGCTGTAAAAACTTGCCTTAAAATCACTTTGGTCTGTTTTTCTGGTTCTCTTCATAATTTCTTCAATTCTCTGGGGACGGAGGGAGAAACATTTAGCCTCTTTGCAGCACGTTTATGTCCCTCTGCTTCTAAATACAGCTGCAATACAATAATATAAAGTAACAGTGGTCATGTGACAGCGATCACCTTCTTTCTCTCCATGCGCTCCTGTTGGTTTTGTTGCATAATGCGTGCTCTCTCCTGCCGTTGCCTCTCTGCCTCCTCTTGGGCCTTCGCTTCAGCCTCCTCACGCTGCCATTGTACGAGCAACATGTCAATCACTCAAGCAACCAATCATCAGTTTCTGTGGATTGGGAGCTACAACTAACCTCTTTCTGTAGCTCCACCTGCTTTTGCTGCTCCTCCAGTTCTTTCTGCTGTCTCTCCTCCTCGGCTTTATGAGCCTGCTCCTCCTCCTCTTTCTTCCGCTCCTCTGCCAGCCTTTTCTCCTCCTCCACACGCCTCAAACGCTCCTCCTCAGCCAGTCGCTTCTCCTCCTCTTTCCTCAGCCTGTCGAGAAACGATACCTCAGGGCCTTTGCCTCTTAAAGTAAACAACTTTTAACACACTAAGGCAAGGTTAAGTTTAGCTTTAATGAATGTATGACAAATCTACTGTCACATGTCCTCTGCATCACAGCCAAGAAAAATGAATAGCTTCAGAAACGAATGGCATTGAAATGAACAATGAAATGTACCTCTCCTCCTCTTCTCTCTGTATGCGGAGCTGCTCTTCTTTCTCCTTCTGTTCACGCGCCAGACGTCGGTTCTCTGCCAGGATCTTGGAAGCCTCTGCGGCTGAGTTGGTACCTGAAATGGCTTTGGAATCTGAAACCATATACATTAAAGATATTAACGTTTGCTTGCATAAACCAAATTAAAATGCAACGAGCATCCAAATGTGACAGCAATATACAGCAACATTTTTTAAAGCTGAAGTATGCTTTCCTGTAGCTCAGTGGTTAGAGCATGATGTTAACAACGCCACGGTCATGGGTTCAATCCCAGGGATTGCACATACTCAATGTATAGTGATCAATGTGTAGTTTAATGCAATGTAAGTCGCTTTGGATAAAAGCGTCTGCTAAATGTAATGTAAATGTAAAAAATGTAAAAAGTATAACGAGAACAGACAGGACTGGAGAAATACTTCCAGCAGAAGGCGCTGTGTGTCACTGATAACGGGCACAGCACTATGTATGAACTCAGAAACCTCAGTAATACTTGACCTTGCAAATACAATATCCAAAGAAAGCGCTTTATAAACGATGCTGTAATATCTGCACACTGAATTATGGTCTTACATCTGTTTGCATACTTAGTTGTGACTGGTCTTTTCTATATTGCACCAAATTGTCTATCTATATTGCACATTAGTGTTATTTTTCCTCCGTACAGCCACGTACGTCGAAATGATTTTATCTAAAACGTACATATTCTTTGATCTGCAACCATATGTAATTCAAGAAATGAAATCCGTTTTTATTTTAAAATGACAATTTTTGATCTAATATTGTTGTTATAATCACTATAGAATCACTATACGCACCCTCTTTGGTCTTAGCTGCGGGTGCCGGGCTCGGTGCGGTGGTTTCTGGAGATTGCGGGGTGACAGGCATCACGGGAGACATTTCCTTTGGCTTGGAGTCCCTCTTGCGGAGGGTGGGGGGGCCGGTGGGGGTGAGAGCAGGTTTCTGGATGGGTGGGGGTTTGGATGTGGCAGAGGGCTGAGGGGACGGGGGCCTCTGTTTTAAACCACTGGGGGAAGAAGGGCGATATCGTGGACTCTGCCTGCAGGACACGAATTCATAAACAAAGGGGCTTTCACACAATTGGGCTATATACAAAGAGAAATGCAATTCGAGCAGCAGACTGTTATGCTTTCAAACCTAGCGATCAGTTTAGAGTGAAACCCCTGCAGGGTAAAACCGGGTGTCTTACTTGGCTGCTCCAGGCGAGGGCGCTCTTGGGGTGGTGGTTGCAGGCGGAGCAGGAGAGGGAGATCGATGACCACTAGAAGGTGAGGCAGGGCGTTGTCCTACCGGTGAGGTGAAACGCCTCTGCTTCTCATTCTTCTGCTTAAGAAAAACAAATAAACGAAAAGTGAGGAAACGAAAGAGACTCACTTCATCCATGTGAAAATCTGCACCCTAAGAACTCCATGCAAATGTCCCATGATATGGAAAGCTGTCATTCAAAGTTCTCGACATCACCATTTGCTTTATTATTTGAATAATTAATCTGATCATGCCTTCAGCTACAGATAAAAGTACTCTCATGTCCGCTTAACATATTTTACCATATTTAAATTCATTCCTCAGAATCTTCACTCTCAAACAAGCACGGAAAATGTGCATGAAGTCTGAAGAAGAATTTATATAGGCCTGGAAGCAATATACAAAGAACAAAAGCTGCAGATTTGACAAGTGCTTAGTATATAGTGATCACTATTTAGCCTAAAGAAGAGTACAGGGTCTGTATCAATCCACTGCAGTTGTACTGCTGTCATCGATTGGAACGTGACCGTCGTAAACCTTCAATCTATTTTTAATCAAGCGTCCACATACTCAGAGTGTCAATGGGACAAATAAAGCAAACAAACTTAAAGTATGTCCACCCTATTTTTAGATGTGACTCAACATCATCTCTCCAATTATCAAATAGATCAGATATAGACTGCTGTAGAGTCCAGGCCATTGGAGAAGGAAGAGCACAAGACAACCACAGGAGAATCTATCAGATTGTATTTACATTCGTCCAGTAACAGCGAGTCTAAATTCTCTCTGGGACACATACTCAAGCTCAGCCAGCGTTCTTTACATGTACAGCAGTACTACAAATGAACAGCATGTCAAACTGAATCACTGAAGTGGGCCCTACTGAACCTCTATATGCTGTCATGTGTAGTTCACATCATAGGTTGAGGTTTTAATGGGTACCTCCGTCCAATGCAATTGGGAGTTTGTCTCACTGCTGTTTGCAACAAATTAAAAAAATTATAGGAAGGATGGGCAATTTTGGAAAGGCTAGCAATAGCTAGCTTTGAAAGCATTAGACTCCACCCTCATTTCAGAGTGTTCTCCAAAAGCCACGCCTCTTACAAAAGTTTGACAGGCAAGCAGGACATCCTATCGTTGCCTTGAATTGACTGGACAACCATTTTATGGTCCTGAGCCTTCCACAGAAGATATACCATTTTATAAATAACTTTGGGCCACTGTATTTAGTGATGGGTATTAGTATGTAAAGAGACTTTCCATAAGCATAACAAAAAATATTTCTGGAAATGGCCGCCTACACTGCCTTAAACAGAGACCTCCAAGAGCCAGAAGTGGGTGTGAGAAAATTCAGTTAATAGAGATAAATCCGACTGCATTTTGTTACTACTAAAATATTACAACACTGGACGTGTGTACAATTTTTTTGTTTGCAAAAGCATTGGCCAAGCATTTGTATATGTGTAGAGTATGTGTAAGTATGTGTAAAACTATTACTATCCTCTCTCAAGAAGGGCTTAGCACTTAATTTAAAAACAGTGATTTATGTAACCGGTATCTCTGCTGGTGCCATCTTAAGCCGGGATCAGATAGTGTTATTCAGAACGGACAGCTCGCTGATTACCGTCAGGAAAAAGTCCAAGCTGCTTTGCAAAGCAAACCACATTGGGTGATCACATAAATGTCTGAATGAGTACATACCGTTTCCACTAGAGAAGACACAGATAACACACAGAGAGTGTATCCTGGTTACCAGATCATTATGAACATCCTGCACATCAAATTATATGCACCTCATTGGACACACACCTATGACTGGCCGTGAGTCCTGAACAATCCTCTATGTATGAGTTTGCCCATAGTAGACTTTAATCTTTTAAACATGTTTTGCTATTTTTTTTCACATCCTGATAGCAATCACCAAGTGGTATAAATATATTTGTGCATTTTACATATCTTCTGTGGAAGGTGCAGGACCATATAATGTTCATCCAATCA
>JAZGTJ010018403.1:0-11466 GCA_036877575.1 Botia almorhae | reverse complement strand
GTCTGTTTGCAAAATGCAGATGCTTTTTTGTTTAAAGTACATGATATCAGTAATTTAACCAAACATTATCACTTTTCCACACAATCTCAGATGGACCAAAAAATATTTTTGATTCAGACGTAAAGCAAATGGATCAAAGCTCTACAGGGACTTTAGTTAGGTACAAGAGATGAGCGGGATAAACCTAGCAGGTATCGGCTTTTGAAGTTCTCTGGTTTGTGCTGCATTCCCCTCAGACATGGCATCATCACACTTCAAGCACTGTCTGAGTCAAACAGGAGACTTTGGCTGAAAGCTGTAGATGGCAAAGAGCCAGTGAGCCAGCTCTCTTTATTTTATAATGTTATCAATTCTACTTCTGTATTTCAAAACAACCTTGGATCCCCAAGCTTCAGAATAAAGTGCTTTTATGTGATAGATGAACACGTTGTTTGGAAGTATACAGTCAATGTTTGGGTTTGGAGCTTGAATAATCTTTGGTGCCCTCTGGCTTCTTCTACAGAATTTTTAGTTTTACATAAGTACAGAATTTACATATATACAGTACAGTATACTGTATATCTGTTCTGTATATATACAGAAGTATATATTCATTTGTAGTGTGTTGTACAAATAAATACTTTTCCTAAGCAATTAGACTTTTCACCTTGTAGACAATAATACAGGCAAATCCCATAGACTTAGATGGACCCTAGCCATATCTAGTGACCAGAATATCAGAGAAAGTGCATTGGGCTCTTTTGGCTAAAGCTAGCAGCAACCACCAAGAACAGCATAAACCTATCTGTCAATACCTTAGCAACCACCATGTCCTGGCAACCATTCACAACAAAACCCAGCATCATGACTAATGACTTTGGCATAAGCAATCATTGTTCTTCAGATCTTTGCATCTTTGTAATTGTATGGCTTAAATAATTTACAATAAACATTTTGTTTGGATCTACAAGTGTCCTGCTATTCTAAGCAAAAATGAGAAGAGTAAGTATTTATGATTCTTAACACTGTATAATGTCCCACATTATGGCTTTAGTTTTTGTAATATATGTTTTTATTCTATATTTCTTTGTATCTTTTTTTTAAGAGAGGACTTAATGTTTGAGCCTGACCTCACATGCTCTTGTCAGATAAACTGTGTTTAACACACTCATTCAGATAATGTGTTCTGTTTTCCTACACTACATCCTTTATCTGTCCCTGCTCACTTATTTCTTCACAAGGTCAATAATATTACATTGAGTAAGGGCAGAGTAAGCTGTATCCCCCGAATGTGACACAAGCTAAATTCACCTACTGAACTACTTATGGCACTGTTTACAGAAAAAGAGGCCTTCAAAGAAAATAACACAGCCCCTACAGTCAAACATGGTTCAAAGATGTTTTGGTCTCCACCAGAGGTCATGGGTCTTCCAGCAGGACAATGATCTGAAACACGGTTCAAAAACACTCAGTAATGGTCACAAACAAGGCGCTGGAGAGTTCTGAAATGGCCAGCAATGAGTCCAGATCTGAATCCCATAGCACACCTGTAGGGTGATCTTAAAACAGAAGTTGGGAGAAGGCACCCTTCAAATCTGAATGACCTGGAGCAGTTTGCAAAAGAAGAGTGGTCCAAAATTTCAGTAGAGAGGTGTAAAAAACTAATTCATGGTTACAGGAAGCAATTGATTTCAGTTATTTTTCAAAGAGGGTGTTCCCAAATATTAAGTTAATATTAAGGCTGGTCAGAATTGACTTTTCTTCTGGTTTCTTGTGTTGTTCCAATGCAAACAAAAAAATAAACATGTGAGTACCAAAACATTTGCAACTACAACAATTTTCTGAGAGAAGGGTTGCATTTTCTGACAGAATTGCAAGGGTGCTGATAATTTTAGCAATGACTGTATGTTTTAATGTGTCTTCGGTGTGCTGTATTCGCCTGACAGCAGGGCTCAGCACTACAGGTTTGTACAGAGTTGGTGGAATAAACTCAAAAGTGCAGACGCTCATGACCACTGTCTTCTGTAAGTCACCTCACAGATTTCTATACAGTATATCATAAAATGTATATGATCTGATACATTTGATGGAGTACTGTGTTGTTTAGGCCTGGTTACAAATTCATTTGTTTTTCTTTCAATTTTATGCTGTTGCAAAGACATTGAGTTATTATTTGATAGATTTTGTGGAATTTGTGACATCTGGGTGCTATTAATTTTACTTTGTTAGGTCACAACTGTAATGCCACGCCAGCAGAGAGAGCCCTCTGCTTCTAGGACAATTTCCTGTTTGGCAGCCATCTACTTTTGCTCTTTGAATTACCCTTTTGCATGTTTGCCGGTTGGACTGTTTTCGGTGATTTTGATTACTTTGCCTGTGACCTCGATTCTGATTTCTGTTTCACGATCTGGATTGTTGAACTGTTTTACCATTAAACTTCTGCAAATGGATTCTAACACAGCATCAGCCTCACCCTCATTACAACAAATATCTAGAATAATCATGTCTATAATTCAGGGTCAAATACTTCACAGACTGATATCTAAAATCTCTTATCCCAAACTGCCTTTCTGTAAATTCTGTCAAAAATTCCCAAACAGCCTATATGAACATCAGTTCAATAGTTCAAAAAGTAATGTGCTTAAATTTAGATTTAGATAAAAATTAGATTAAATAAAAAACTTGAATAACATTTTGTTCATATTGTTCATAGAATTAATGTACGTGATGGTTTCCCTTACAGCACCCAAAGCTGCCCCATGGATATGGATCTTGATCCAGATATTTGGGACAACAAGACCATCACCAGTGGCCTGAAGAACTATCTCTGGTTAGCATGTTCCTTAGAGGTTACACTCTGACATTATAACTAATGGAGATCTGAAAGGCTTGTGGGAATCTTGCATTCAGTGAAATTACTAAAGGAATAGCATGTGCTTTCCTCTGTATAAGAAGTTGTGACTTGTCTCTGTCCACTAGATGTCTGTCTGAGCTTCTTATGAGATATAAGCTCCACTTTAGACTTTCTTATGGCTGTCAGTAAGTTGTAAAGCAATTCAACAACATTAAATATTTCAGATGTAATCAAAATATCTACAATAAAATAAAATAAAAAAGAAATAGTTCAGAAAAATATCAGAAAAATCTTTAGATTTGTTGATGTGTTTTGAGTATTGCTTATGGTGTGTTGATGGTGTCTGTTTTTTCATAGAATATGATGATCAGAACTACAGAGTGTGTGTAGTTCATGCGCTGGTGCATAAACTACCTGACAGAAATAAGGAGATGCTGGAGATATTTATTAAACACTTAAGTACATCTCTGAATGTAAATCATAATGAAGCTAAGAGCTTAGATCTTTTGAGTGCAAATAATGCAATTACTTATCCTCTTTTAAAATGTAACGGGTAACCTTTTTCAAACATCCCCCTCCTTCAATGCAATTCTTCTGCAATACAGCCATAAATCACTATATCATCACAGTGTGTGAAAATTCTGGGAGCAGTTATAAGCAATATTTGTCAGGAACGCGGGAGGAAAAAAACCCAGTTGGAGACAACGTAGACAAAATGGTACTTTTATTTTAAATTAAAACTCCCTTGAGGGGGAGAAACAAGAAACAAAACCAAACTAGGAAACTCAAAACTGGATAATCAAAACTAGACTTGATTAACTCAAAACAAAACTAGGAACAGTAACATTAACCAAAACACAAGCTATAAGACAGAACACGGGATGTCAGGATCCTGGCAAGGGGCCTAGGAAAATCTCAAGACCTGAAGCCAGGACCCTGACAATATTGCAGTTACATTATAGTGACCAATATTCAATAAACACATTTTACACCAATACACAAAGTGTTAATACACGCAAAAACACATTCTTGGGGGTGTATGCAGTAGAAATTTTAGAAACATTTTTGCTAATTTTTTTATTGTTGTGAACATACAGTAACAAGTCTACAACAAGTTTACAAGTCTAAATATTTTCTGATACATACAAATTTTCCTGTGCAAAGTTCTAATTGTGTATACTTCTTGAAGAGATTGGTATCCATTGGCTTCGAGCATTAAATAGCCATAGTCTTAGTATTGCATTCAGGTCAATGCATAATCTGTACATTTGAAAATTCAAATTCAATTTACTAATGCAAAAACAAGGTCCAACAAATGTATTTAACATGACGTTCTGGTCTTAGTATTCAGTCTGTGTTCAGTTTCTGTGGTTGCTCATGATTTTCCACTATGGTACGTTTCAGCTGTCTTAATGTCCCTGTAAATGCCCTATGTGACACAAACAGAGGAACTCAAAAACGTGCACTTTTGTTTTGTCATCTGTACAGCAAGATGAAATTGTATGCTGATATATAAAAATAAATATGCATGATTAAATATTTTGTAAATCATGTAATATTTCTTATATTTTTCTTTTTGTCAGTAAATTTGTTTACAAAATGAAGGTCAGTTCTTGTCTCATTAAAAATGATGCAAAAGCTAAATCATTACAACTAAATCTCAGACATTAATCACATAATTCCCTCAGAGTTTTCAAAAGACGTCAGAAATATTTGGAATGAAGGCTATTACCAAGATCTCAGCCTTCTTTCTGATTAAATACATGAGAGCACTTTGTGACCCTCCCTGCTGATGTTGGGCTGACGCTCCCCTCGACCAGACTATCAAGGTTTTCAGAGGTTTTCAAATGGTAAGAGTTACAAAATGTTTTCCAAATTTAATCTGTTGCCTTATAATAGCGCATTTACTATTCATTTGAAAAGTCATATTACATTGGGACTGCAAGAAAATAATAGTACATATTATGTTCTTTGTGCTGCTGTAAAATTGATTTGTTCATTTAATTTTAAACAGTTAAAATTCCCCAAAGGTTTTTATTTGATGTTTCACATGTAGTTTTCATTTGACGTAAAGTCAAATCACAGGTGACTGGCATTGGGGGTATATCTGAAGGTTAGTTTGTAAGATCTGACCATGACAATATGAACTTTCCCTTTTGACGTGTATGATCAGAGAGTAGATAATATTTCCTTATCTTTACACTCAGAAACCTTTCCTAGATGTTTACAAAACAGGAATTCACTACCAAAAATAATTTCATGAAACTTTAAAAGATGTGATTTTTTTATTCATAATAAATCATGTTTTAATCATAATTTAAAGGTATCCAACCTTACATATGACTGGGCGACCAAGTCTAGTTGCCATACTTTTTGAATAAGTGGATATTTCTTAAGAAAACTTTTTTGGTAGTCAGTTTCTTTGGTAGTCAGTCAAACTTTGAAGTCCTGGCTAAAGGAGCTTTTGAACTTAATGACAAATGAAACCATCATACAAACCACTGTTAATAAACATTTCTGCAATCAGATTTTAGAAACCTTATAGATACTTGTATTCAGTCCTTGTGACGACTAGCCCCTGTCTATACAATATATGCTATATTTTATAAATAGTTACACATTTATTAGAATGATAAAGCTTGAGATGCAAAATATTTATCAATACACTGCCTAATTTTAACACAACATTTTGTGCTGAAAAATAATAATAAATATACATTTATAGCAAAGCATTCCAGTAACAACAAAATAAAAACCAACAGCCACCTCTTGAACAAGTGTGGCCTAGATCAAAACAATACACCAAAGGTCATCATAAATCAAACAATCCTGTCTGAACCTTCACTTGTTGTGAAACAGAAGGGGTCTGACCATGCCGGCCAGAACGTTTGGTAGCTGTGATGCAATGACCTCTGACATCATTTCTGGAAACTCCACCTTCATGGCGTCCGCCTGGATGTATGTGCTCAGACAGTAGAGATTGACCTTCTTCACAATCTACACAATAATAAAGATAAGTCACAACTAAATTTAGATTCTCCTATTGCATTTTGTGTCTGCTATTTAGCAAGCGAGATTAGTGACGTGCTGTGACCTCTTTTATGTTACGAAGCTGCTAAGTGTATTAATATTGGTGTAAACTGTTATTGTACATTGATGTACCTTGATTTATTTTGTAATGACATAAAACAACTTAATGTGTTTAAAAGTAACCGATTATAAGCGTACATCATAAGTTGTTTAATCTTGGCATTAGAACTGTCTGCAGAACAATCTATAACATTTTTGTAAAATTTCACTGACCTAGATTAATAAATGATTTCTGTGTTCCTAATGAAATAACAAAAATCTTGATTGTTTTTTCCTATTTTTACTTCCACCCCCATCTGCCATTGGTCAGACAAACAGATAGTCATGCCCCAGACTCACAACATTGGTTACGCTCAAAGGTCTCAAAAAGTTACAAATTAAGCTTTAAAAGAAAGTATTTTAACACTGAAAAATTACTTAAACAATAACACACAAAATAAGAAACAAGTAAAAAGTTTCTCAGCTCAAAATATTTACTCAAAATGGAACACTTGGCCCTTAAAGATAAACAGTATCTCTGTATAACACACAGCTGTTGCCAAGACCACGAACACTTTACTCTCAACCTGAACAAGTAAGGCCAGTGTTAACAAGCTTTGTCCTCATTGTTGCACTTAAACTACATAGCACTGATTTTCAGATGCACTTTTACTAGATATCTAAATGTTATTGCACTGGGAAAATGAATATGGAGCTTATTCTACACTTTTCTGAGCTATTTTTGCAATGAGCTTTAACCAACTAATGTTGATAGTAATATTTAGTGGATGGAAGTCAGTTTCCCTCAATTTATATAAGTGTTCTAGCAGAGTGTCATATAAACAGGTTCCACTAACATTAGACAACATCACAATGGTTTGCTTGAAAAAATGCTTATGCTTTATTTTTTTTAATAAATGCCAGTTTGTTTGACATTTTGTTATTTAGGACAACAGCAGTCAATGTGTAAAAATGTTCAAACAGCACAATATAGTGCTGTGTACCTCATGCATGGAGTCCATGAGTTTGGTCAGGTGGTAGAACCTCTGAGAACTGGCAACCGCTCCCTTCTCCTTCATCTGGATGGCTTTTGTCAGCTCACAGATGTAGTTTTGTCTCATCTCATCAAACTGTGTCTGACTTTTCAGGCCTTCCAGAGGAACTGACACACACATATTATTTTAGAGTTATTTTAGAGTAACCAAGAGGGGTTATGTTAGAGTTTACAAGAGCAGTAGAGAGTTATAGGTAAATTACAGGTGCTGTTGGGTCTTTTAGGAATACCACACACCAAATGTCTCTAACAAATATCATTGAAATAGGTGTTGTGTGACATCACCCTTCTCTCTGTGACAGATATACACTCAAAAACACAAAATCTGAGAACAACCTATCAGTAGCAACCCTTTATCTTGATTGCAGCAACTGCAATTTCTGCAAGTTTTGCAGAATAAGGTTTACCATCTAGACACAACAGTTAGCATGACAGCTGCTATTGCTTACAGAATATACACAATACATGGAGAGCTGTGTTTTGGCATCACCACTACTTCTTTCTTGGGAAAGGTCAGCTTGGAATGCTAAACAAACTAAGTTTGAAACCCGAAAACAAATTTTCAAGGTCTTGCAGCCCTTGAAATGTATCTACTTCTGCGAGCTGGCATGATGACACTAAGCTTATTGTACAGATTGTTACTATCTCTCCAGTGCTCTCCAGTACACCTGTGTGACCCGTGTTTTCTTACCAGTATTGAGCAGCATCAGGGCCTTCATGCAAAGAAACTCTTCCTTGGTCACTTGCAAGTTGGCAAATTCTTGTGGAATGAACTGCATAGCCAAGCACAGGTCATAGATGGGAGACCTCTTCAGCTGATCACTAAAATTCAACAACACTATTAGCATATTCAGTAAGTGAATGTAGAAACAGTTGTGTTGTGTTTTACTTTTAAGCCAGTGACTTTTCATGCATTACTCACTGACTTAAAACAAGGTCTGGAGCAAAGTACAGGTAATCTGTGGTGACATTCTGAAAAGTCCTCCAGCCTAGTGAGAACACCATTAAACTCATCCAGGAATACTGGATGAGTGTCATCTGGTCATTGATGTGCAAACTGCGAAAACCTTTTAAACAGAACAAGATGAATAAAGACAGTGTTTAGCATTCAAGCAGCTGTGCCAATCTCACAGTTATTCATTTAGAAAACATTCAGTCCCCAAGGTAATTGTGGTAAAATCCTATCTGATTCATGAATCATCAATACTAGTTGCTCTGGGGCTCCAGTCTTTGATTATAAAGATGTTACCTGGAAGAGACTTGGACCACCTGACGATCCAGAGAAGCTGACGTTCGCAAAGCCTGTTGAGACTGTTGAGGAGAAGGTGAGGAACCTCTGGTTGCAAGTTGTCATAGCCAGAGTAGACCACCTGTGGCTCAATACTCTCCAGAATGCTGATCATCTGTGGAGATAGCTGCAGCTCATGCAGGGCTAGCATACACGGCAGGGAGGACATGCTCTGAACATCAGTCATCAGGGACAACGGACTCTGGAACATCACAGATGGACTCAGACCTGTGACCTTCAGACCCCCAAACCGTTTCATTTTACGACCTGAAACACACAAATGTAGTTCCATGAGCATATACGGAAAAAGGTTCATAATAAATATTCTTATGTGCCTTGTGCTAAAACTTGAACCCATGACCTTCACAGTGCCAATGCAATGTTCTAGTTGAGCTACAGAAACACTGTGGAACATTCACAAGAGGAATGATATATTGAAATTTACCTCCAAGCATCATTCCTGCCTGGTAACACTTTCTAAGACGACAAGCAGGACAATTTTTCCTTCGGATTGTATCAACGATACAGTCATTCCGCCCAGCGCACAGGTAGTTGTGGTGCCCTATGCAAAAAAAAAAGCAAAATGATTTACAACCTCTGAATGACAATGTGCAAAAAAACTAATGCGTAAGCACAAATGCACAAAATGATTTCATATGACATCAATAGAAGAACATTCTTCAAGGAACATGACAATTGGACACTAGGGAGAAGGTGGGAGTGAATAGCTTGAAGGCTGACAGGGCATAGTGACACGGTCATGGTCAGACAGAATGACTAACATATCAGTCCTCAAAGATAAAAAAATAACAAGGTAGAGGAGGAACATTGGTTCACTGGTAATTACTGCCTTCTGGGACACTGTATACAGTGTGAGTCATGCACACTGAAACATGGTATAAAACTTGCTGTGTGCAACAATATGTTACCAAATACTGCAATTATTAATACACTTCAAATTTAGCCTTTGTCCTCACCCTCCACAGCTCTCTTGAAAAACACCTTGCAGCTTCCACAGGTAAGAACTCCATAGTGACAACCTGACGCTTCGTCTCCACATATGATGCAATGTCTTTGAGATGGAACCCTGAATATAAAGTAAGACAATGTCATCTGAATGTTATAACCAACCAAAGTAGACACACACTACAGTGCCTATATTAGAAAAAAATATATATGCAAGCATGAAACGAAGAACTTTTTGATTCCATATAAGACATGGGTCCATACTTGTGATGCAGGACTTTAAGCTGTTCATTGAAACGTGCGTTACATATATAAAAACATGACAAATTTTAATTTACATACATGAACGTAAGACCTTAATGAAGGCTTAATTTAAAGGGGTAAATTAAACGATTCTGGTAAATTTGGTGTTCCTCAACCATAGTAGTTCAAAGTTAATTTACTGAATATAATATAAAAATGCATAAATATATAAATGAATTTCTATAATTTCTATATGTGCCATTTCAAATTGACTAAAATACCCTTGATGCTTTTTGATAACACTTTTTATATAACACTCGCAGAAGTTCCATTAATTTCTTTGAATTTTTTTCCATTTATTCTGTCTAAATTCAAATCCGTTGCTTAAATCAATTCTGACGATACAATGGCATACTAAACGATAAATACTGTGAAACATCACTTACCCCGGGAAAACTCTGTAGGCTGTCTGTGAGAGCTGGATAAAGTCATCTGGTGAGAAGTAGCCAGCGTTCTCCTCATTCACATTAGGGGACTGAAACCAGAACTGAGAGTTCGCAGGCGACTGCTGGACTACCCATTTGGAGATGTCAGTTTTGGGCATTATTGGAGATGAGCTCGTACCATTAAAGCTCAGCATACACCTACCAAGAGAAGGTGATGCTCTTCTCTGAGGAGGCAAAACTAATGCGTTAGATTGATTTACGTCCAACTGAAAGTTAGAAGAACTGTCCACTACTACCTGTTGGGCTCCTTCAGATGAAAATAAAGTTGACGAGTCATCAATATACCCACACTGTTGTTTGCTTTCGGTGTCGCAGTACCTATCCAGAGCGCTGAGATTTATCTCGAGGTCGAAGTCAGTGCTGGGTGGCTCCATAATCAGAGATTGATCTTGCTCGTCTTTGATAAAACCAGTCATTCCTGAAGCAAATGTCTCTTCGGTACCGAGAGGCAAATCAAGAACAGAAAGCTGAGGCACAGCATCGCTGCTTGATCGAGAAGCGCAGCTGCGTAAAAATCCCGGCTCTCCAAAATTACGCACGTTAATCTCACCCAAAATCTCCTCCGTGTATTTCTCCATTAAATCACTTACCTCTGTCGTCATCTCTGTGGAATTGTCGAGGGATATGTTCACAGTGTCCATGCTACTGTTACTGTTTTAATTGTCGTGTTACAGTCCCGCAAATCTGGTCGACGAGATGCGTCCTCACTGTTTAGTTGGAGGTTATGATCTGTGATGTATAAAACCTCGGAGTATTCGTCCTTGTGGTGAAAGGCTGTTCGAAATTGTGCCTGTGACTTATCCCAAAAATCTACAATCACTTAAACATACACTTTATATATTTAGAAAATTTTAATATATGTATGTGTTTAATATATAATATCTTGTATAATGTTGAAAGTATAGACCTATATTAAACAACATTTCTATATTCTCAAAATAAGCATAAACTAATTCTATTTATGACAGAATTTTGAAACATTAGTCTTTTTAAAACAAATTGTTGAATAGAATCACTATCTCGCACAGATTTTTAAATAAAAGTCACAGAAATAAAATAAAATATAGTCTTATTCAAAAGTGTGATGGATGTCCACACTCAAAAAAATAGCACTTTGGTTGAACATGATTTAATCGTGGACAGTGGTTCCACGTGATTACACCACATTATCTTAACAACAATGGATGATGTTAAACCAGCTTGAAATATTTGTGTTCATTTAACATGAACAGATGACATTCACTAAATATGATTTAAATACTTATTTTTAACTTGAATTAATGGTTTTTATTGAACTTCAATTAATCATGCTATCTTAAATTTAATCCTTGATGTTAAACCGATATGTTTACATCACTTCTAATGAATCCCATTTAGTCAAGTTACTACTATATGTTATAAAAAAATGAATATCACCCATTTTTTCCCCATAATTCAATGATGACCACGGAGGCAGCAAATATGTAATAAATTCTTTTTACTAGGGAACAGCTTAAGCAGGTGTCAC
>JAZGTJ010018402.1:0-11468 GCA_036877575.1 Botia almorhae | reverse complement strand
ATCCCCTTAATCCTTTAAAACGCCTTTTACTAATAAGTGTTTTGGTGGGGTTTAAGAAAGGTGTAAGGGTTATTTGAGAGCCTTTAAAAAACCAAAGTACTGACGTCATACTGAATTCTGTGCTTTCAAAAAATGATTTTTTTTTTTTACTTCAGTTTGTTTTTTCTGACA
Source organism: Botia almorhae (assembly GCA_036877575.1). Taxonomy (NCBI): domain Eukaryota; kingdom Metazoa; phylum Chordata; class Actinopteri; order Cypriniformes; family Botiidae; genus Botia; species Botia almorhae. The sequence goes on along the minus strand of JAZGTJ010018402.1, from coordinate 11,297 downwards.
AAAAAATTTAACTGTTGCAAGAAAACTAAACTCGGACTGTAGGGACAAAATCCTCAGCTCAAACTCATGCCACTGGTTTGGCCAATAGTGCTATGTCAAACAAACAATGAAGAGCCACAATGTTCACCCTTTTCTGGGCGCAACTTACAAATGGTTAATTACAGTTGTCTCTGCCTATTAATCTAGGTTAGAAGGTAAGGTAAAAAGAAAGTATTTTTAACACAAAAATAACCTTAGGGGTTGGCTGGGTGGCCTCACAATAAATCAAACACATTTGCAGAAGCTAGTATCACAACCTTGAGTCTTATTTAAATGCAATGTCCTTGTGATGTAGAATCAATATTTGCAGAGCTGTGACTCCTTCAGGAATTTTGGATGGCTCTAAACTACAGGTCTTAAACACACTGTCAATTACAGGAGAGAAAGACCTCCCCTTGTCCTCTAGGCCCCTCCCTCTCCCTCACAATCATTCACCAAACTCCAGTCAAATCCACAGAGGACACACAGGATAAGATGCTTTCCCCCACGCCCACAGCGTCCGGCAGTAAAGTAAATTAAGTGGCCTTTATCCATCTTCTAGATTGTTCCGCCCAGTGGGACCTCAGAGAAGTATAACTTACAGACAGAGCAGATCTCCTGATTGTCTCCTCTTCCATACATTTATGCTACATGTGTGTTAGGGTTTTTGTGATTGGATTCTCCACACGTAATCACTTATTCTACATGGACAGGAGCAATCATGCATGGGGGTTCAGAGAGAAGCATTTATTAAATTCCAGACTGACCTCAGAACAGACATGGGGGTGACCCTGACAGAGGAAAGCCAGCCAGACTCGTGCCATTTAATTTTGCTGTGACTTTTGACCCAGGATTTGAGAAGGCATTTCTCTACTTTTTTGTCCACTTATCAGCTTTCCTTGCCCTCTGTCTCTCTTTTTCTTTTATGGTCTCTCTCTCCCCCCATCTTTTCCCTATTTTATTTCTTCTTATCAGTTCCCTTCCTGTTAGGCATGACTGAAATTGATATATTGTTACAGTCCTACAGAATTCTAAGAAAGGCCAGTTCTTGCTCCCTCATGTTTCCCCCTGTTTCTTACTCAGAACACAACAGTGCAGGCTGTAGGGGGTCACGGTGCCTCTGCTTGTTGCTGATTTATCCTCCGCTGTTGTTTTCATGTTTCACGATTTGCTCCTTACCTCCATCCCTCTGCTCTCCTTTCCTGTTGTTGTTCCTTTCTTTCATTCCCTAGACTTTTCCCTAGCTCACTTTCTGTCTTCCCTTGCTCACTTTCTCTCCTCCACCTTTCATTTGTCATCTCTTTCTTAAAGGAATAATAAGCAAAAAAGAAATATACTTGCTCATGTACTTATTGTCATGTCATTTTATCAAACTTTTGTTTTTTGTAAAGAGGACACAATACCCTCAGAAGGTTTGTATGAGTTGTTATTCACTAAAAATCTACCCTAGCTCTCTTTGGCCTGTTGTGAGAATGAGCTATGTTAGATTTGTGAATGAATCTTAAATCTGAAACAGACCTTCTCAATTAATTGGTTCACATCAGTCTGAACCAAATCCGAATGATTTGTCTGTTTCTCACGCAGAGCTTTGGTATGATTTTAGAAAGGTTGAAATATAGTGCATGCACAGGACCACACTTCATTATTTTGTGGTGCTTTTGCATCCCTTGTGAAGCTTTAAAAAAATCCAGTCACTGTTGTGCATTGTAATTGCACAGAAAGAAATGAGTCGTCAGAGTAAATGCTGAGAGAAGTTGCATTTTTTTGGGTGCGCTGTTTCTTTAAAAGAACACTTTTTAAAGTAGTAAAGTAGCAAAGTGTATGCATACTCATTTCCCTTAAAGTCTTGACTGTTATAGGTACATGAGAAGTCACAGATGGTGAGAGCTGTGCCTCTGTTCTACTGCATTAAGGAGATGAAATCATTAGAATAATATTGCAGGTAGCCTACAGGGCAGTGTTATTGAGCTTCATTAGCACAGAAATTTATCCCAGCTGGGCTGATTAAGAGATAATGACAGAGGCTCAGACCTCAGTTTGTGCCCTATAACATTTAGTGAAACAATCCTTTGTGACCATATTCAAGCTTGTTCATGCTGTAAAGCAGAGGTGCATACACACACATACTCACATATACATGCCTACATGCATCCCTCGAATACAGTCTGAAAGACACACATCACTGAAACAGACAGCTATAGGGACTCACACACACACAGACTTTCTATGCTGCTGCCAAAGATCCAGCTCAGGACACTTTTTATAGTGAACGCTATTTTAAGTCATAAAACAACATAACACCTCCTATTATCAAAGTTCTCACAGTTGTGAAATTGCACAAACTTCCTTTTTCTATAGAATGTATTTTTATCATGTATGTAATATCATTATGTACTCAAGGACAGGATTTGCCTGTTCGTTGTTTTTTTATCCATACATTTCTAAGCAGACTCATTCACTCATTCAGCTCTCTGTCAGCCCATCCTCACTCGCTTCTCTTCTCCTGCGATCTCCAACTGATAGCCAGACACACAACACAGAAATCCAGGCAGTTCAAGTCTTTTATAGGAATAGTGTGGCTTGAAGAAAACTAACAGCTTTTTGACTTTTGTGGAATCAATGACTTGCCTGACTTATACGCTCTGATAAAGCTTCTTCTGACGGGGGTCTCGGTGAGCAACACGTGTGAATTTTTATCATGAAGCAGAGAGTTGTTTGTTTGAGTTGATTGATTAGATTGAAAGTTAGATCGATTAGACCGAGTTGTAATCAGATTTTTTAGCTGGGAAAAACATGTGACAGTTAAGTAGATATAACAACCCATAGGACAAAAATCACAACTGAGATCTCTTTAATTCCTAATTAGTTTTCTCAGATTTTTTATCCTGAGAAACAGACGATAGAATACAGATTATAATCTCACCCATGTCTCCTCTCAGTTTCAGATGAGATCATCTTAAATTGTGTTTACATTAGCCCAGAAACATGAATCTGCTCTGTATAGCTCTAAGCTGTTCTCTTTTGATCTAAAATTATCTAATTTGTGTGTGTTTGTTTCTCCTAATCTATTTTAGCACACGCATCTTAAACAAAGTTGACACATATAAATTAAACAAAAATGAGAAGTCAATACCATCTGAACTATGAAAGGGCATCCTCAGGGCAATTGTGTTTTGCTGTGGGTGATTTTGCAATCATTGATGCATTCCGCTGTGGGAGGTTACTCACGTCCAGGTGAAGTGGGAGGTGTGCAGAGTCCATGGCTTATCCTTGAGCTCCAGCGTTACAGACCCTCTCTTCTTTTTTCTTCTCCTGGTCAGAGTGTGTCTATAACTGATTAAAGCAGGGCAGAGGCAGGGCAGCACTCATCCTGTTGTGAATGTCGGAGAAGTGCTCTCCTATAAAACATCCACCGGCTTCCCTCTGTCAGATCGAGCTTTCCCTCACCAGTCTGAACACACACCACTGTTGTGGTCTCAACACCACCACCAACAGGACTCAAACCAGCAGCTGAGAAAGAGGGGATAGTAAAAAAAACAGGGGAAAGAAGGAGAGATTGAAGTTTTTGCCGGCAAAATTCTCTCTTGTCCCTCTGGCTTTGTAGCTAACTGTCTACCTTGCTTTCTGAATCTGTCTGTCCTGCTCTTTTGAGCTCTCCTCCTCCCCTCTCTCTCTCTCTCTCTCTCTCTTTCCTTTACCAGCTGTTAAACTCAGTTAAACTCTAATTGACTTTCTTGTCCATTTGGATCCTCCCTAATAGTGATGTCACCAGTGCCCCCTCCCTCTCTCCTACCCTTCCCCAAACCTACACACACACATAACCAAGATAAAGTCAGAGCTGCTTTGAATCCACAGTACAGATCAGATTGCCATTTACAACTTTACAACTTTACATATTACATATCTAATTTCTTTTCTTTTTGTAGGAAACAAAAATCAAAGATAAAGTTGAGCACACAATGGGTGGCCAGTTGATCTGACATTATCTGGGCTTTATTCTGGAGTGGAGTCATGAAGGTGAAACTGAACTAATGATGATCCAAGATTAATTTACTGTGATTGGTGCGAATGAATAGCCAGAGGCTGCCAGAAAAACACATGTATCACCAGAAAGAGAGAGAGAGAGAGAGAGAGAGGGGGAGAGAGAGCGGGGCACAGAGATACTGAGAGCCAAGTGAATGCAAACGAAAGAGAGAGAGAACAAGGTGCGCTCGTCCTTCTGGTGTAGTGGACTGCATTGGTATGCATCTGGCAGGGCGATGAGAAAATGTCTATAGCCTCATAAATGACAGCTTGAATTGCATCTGTTGAATCAGTTGAAACGTCACCCTCAACAATCACACACACACACACACCCCACCCTCTCAAATGCAGAAACACAAAGAAACTCTCAAAGACACCACTTTCCAGAACATTCTGTGACTTGTGACTTTGGGGCATCAGTTTGGATCAACTGATGGCTCACAAATGTTATCTTATAGGGTCAAGAGAACAGCAATACAAAATGCAAAAAATTGTAACTGACAACATTAGCATGCATTGTTAGGGTACCAAAATAAATATTTATTTTGCTTTGGTCTTGATCTAAATTGCTTGTCAACCAGCATGGTCTCTCTGCAAAAGCTGGTTTGCAAGTTTTTCTAGGTAAGAAGGCTACAGAGATACTAACATACTTAGCTGGGGATCAGCTTTCAGAACACAGCAATGCAGGCAAACACAACCAATCGTACATTCAGTAAATGGAAGGAAATGAATTCAGGAATGAAAAAGGAATTGATCCATCAGCTAATTACCAGCTTAGACCAGCTAGAATCCAGCTGCCATATTACAGCAGCTTAAGATGGAATTTCCAACAGGATAGACAAGTGTTATATGAATGACTTTGGAAGCAGAAATAAAAAGGAAGGAAAGAGAGCAAGACTACTGTTTATGTTCACAGTCAACGTTAGAAACAGTTTAGAGAGAGAGCGAGATAAGTCATCGCCCTCACATTTCCCTCACTGAGTCTGGAGAGTCCTCTACATTCCAACAAGGGTGGAGCATCCTGAATTAATTAATTTATTTATCGAACATGGTTTACCAATGCAGATCTGTGAGAATTGATTCACAAACTCTTTTTTTTCTTTCTTTCTCTCACTTTCTCTGTTCTCTGTGGCCTGCGTGAAAATTATATATTTATATATACATATAACCGAATACAATCCTCAATAGTCACTGGAAATATTTCTTCTTATTCTCTTGGGAAACTCTGTTGTCTTTTTGCCACCATCGGCTTGTCCAATAAGCTTTCATTTTTAGTTCTACCATATAGCATTACACTTCAAATTCCATCAAATGACTCATCATAGCCGTATAAGGTCACTACATGAGATTTGCTGCCACACTGATGTAACACCCACCCCAATGAAAACCATGATCTTTTCCCTCTTCTTTTCTCCAGTTACCTTCACTTTTTCTTTTAGTCCCTCTATCTCATTTTGCACTTCATTTCTGACCTGTCTGCACTCACCCAACCAAAGAGAGTATGGTCCTGCTGATAAAGACACACTAACTGATGTTATAAGCGATGTTGCTTTAAGCAAAAGGACTAATCATGCCTGAACTTGGAGTTAACGTGGAACAGAAACTTCAGATTACACAAGATGAAAATCGCAGGTTTGATAGAAAAGAAACCATGGTGATACAGTCATGATGGCAACCTGAATTTTTAACCTTTATACAGAGCCAAATACAAAAACAAACAATAAAAATGTTTTTATGATTATAAGACATTTTCTATAAAAATGATTTATTATAAAAATATGTTTAGATTGCATATATAACCTGATGAGCTACATAATCTACACATATTACTAAGCACAGAAAAACAAAATTTATTATAAAATGTTTTATTAATTTTACTTACTTGAATATTGATTTATTCAGTCTAGTAAAACAAGTTAAGGCACTTCAAGGCAAGTCTGCAGACCGTGTAAGTTGGCCAGGTAAACAAGCTTGTTTACAAAATTTACCATCAAATAGCACTTTAAAGCTGAACAATAGGACCTTTTAGTTATATAAATATGTTCTTGGACAGAAAAAAATCATGTGCAGGTTTATTTTAGTAGAGCTGAAACGGAAAAGTGGGCCTTATAGAGTTAAAGAACATAACAGATACAAAATTTACATTTAAGGTATGACTGTGTATTACTTAGTTGTAGAACTAAACAAGAAAGTTTAAATAGTGCATCATAAATTAAAATAAATATTTTAAGCACCCATTAGAAATTCTCATAACTTTAAAAAATGTTAATTTCATTCCAGGTTTTGAAACTACAAGCTAAACAGCTTTATTCATTTGTAAATTCAGGTAATTCTTAAAATAGATAACATAATTATTTAAACTTTCTACACCAGTAGCTCTCTCTCTTACACACACACTTTTATATTACCCCTCAATGCAAATGGACAAGCATGGGTTGGCTCTGCATTTGATAGAAATTCCAAAGTACATTCTGAGATAAGATTCCTTTCTCTTTAGCTCATTATTTACTGAAAGACAGAAAGAGTAAAAGAAACAGAGAGAAAGCAAAAAAGGACAGAAAGTGTGATGAGATCAGGATGGGGGTGTCCGTTGTCTCGTTCTCTGCCGACCTGCTCTTTCAGTGAGAGCCGACTGGCTTCCTCCAGCTGCGAATCGCTATTCTGTCAGCGAATGCTTGGCAAGCATTCCCTCTCTGAATTACATGATAAAACACTGCTGGCCATTGAAGATATATAAAGACATCTCATTGTCCTCTTCATCTCTGCCCCCTCCCGGATACATTCTAGTGATATCAGTGGTGTACATGTTTAAGCAAGGTCATAACATGGGTAAACGTGACCTTGTCTTGTTTAGTTATCACTACAGTGATTTTGTCAATGATCTAATGTACAGAAGCTTTAGACAGAGAACATATATAGTGTAGGTAGACACTATATATGACACTACACTATAGTGTAGGTAAAACATATATGTTTTATATATATTTAGTGTTCCACTAGTGTCCCATATATATATGTCCCACTTTTTTGGGGGGACAACAAAAGCCCGGTTAACGAAATGTCTTAAAAACACATTTTAGAGGTTCACCTTTTGGAGGTAGTCTTGGATGCATGTGTCTTGAAGTCAATAAAAAGCTCAGATATTTTTCAAGATATCTTTAATATTCCTTAGATAAAATTTAATTTTTTCGGTAAACTATTACTTTAAGATTGTGAGAATGGTAAGAGTGTAAGAATGGTACACATTCTGTCAAGTGTGTAAATACCCCCATCACACACACACACACACACACTAATCCTATATTCTTATCTCAGCACTCTCTACTTGCCTTAATGTGATTACCATTCTCACCACTCAGACAATGTTTACCGCAAATAACCGGTTGTGTTAACATTGTAGAATATTGCATGTTCAATTACTGTTAAACTGTTTAACTACTTACTGTTAAACTGTTTAACTGCTTATCATTCTCCAATCAGTCTTATGTTGTAAGTACCTGTCATTAGAGTGATATGAGCTGTCACTTCAACAATCAACATGACAGAAATAATCAATAACTGTTTGGATTCTTGGACTGATACACCGCTGCTAAGTCTAATCTTGTTGCTTGTACAAGCTCTGCTACACATTTTTTTTTGTATTTGTGTGTGTGCTGTACTGCTGCAAAAGTCTCAGCTGTAAATAAGAGTCATGAATTACAGCACACATCAGATGTTACTGCACACACAGAAATTACTGCAGCTCTAATCTAAACCTCTGTTTATTACCAGTAGGGGCAGCAGGCAGACACACCGTAAAGCATCGACCAGCCCCAAGGGCCAGTGCAAATGGAGCCTGGGGGTCGGAAAACAAAAAATGAAGGGGTTTTCACAAGAAGAGGAAGATTAGGACTAACAGGAAGTGTGCTCTCCTCCACTTGTGTAAACGTGTCTGGACTTCTGAAATAAATAAATCGGCCTTGTGGGAGATGTCCATAGCAGAGGTGGAATTCTTCCTCCAAAGCAGAAAAAAGTGCAGTTGCGTACGCGTACGCATACGCACACAAAATCCAAACAGGAACACCTGTGATCCCCTCTGCCCCATCCACGCTTCGTCTCCATGCCAACCAATCATATTGTGTGTAAACAGTTTATAGCAGACAACAGGACAGAGAGATGGAAAGGTCTGAATAAAGGAAAAGCAAAATAGTGCTTTGGGATGTACAAAAGTGCAATGTGCAGTTCAACTCAAGTTCCAGAGAGGGAGAGAATGCCAGAATAACAAGGTGCGAAACAGTAAGGCATAAAGTTTACAGGGCAATGATGTAATGTGATTAGTTACTTTTTATAATGAGTAAAACAATATTGTGTAAATAGAATCAAAATCCACTTCACAATCCACAGGAATTACCTACTTAAAAAACTGTACTTCCTATTTGTATGGCCCCATATAATCTTCAAGGATTTAAAAATATAATCAATGTGTTACGGCTTTATCAAGAAAACGTTAACGTTTGCCTTGACAAACTATCATTTTAAATAGGATCTCAAATAGGTAAAAGGTGAGAACTGTTTAACAAAAACAGCTTTTAAGGGGAAAATTCTCATTATGAATAACACCATTGATACTTTAGAGGGCAAATCATTAATTTTTCTTTCAGTGTATGGATATAAAAGGATAAAAGTCATTTAAAGGAACCTCAAAAATATACCCACAAATTGACCCACAATTGACCCACAAAATATATAATTAAAAGGCACAAAATATATCATTAAAAATATTTTGGTTTTCCTTTTTCACCCAGTGTAAATGTAAAAAAATATTAAAATTCAGTAACCACTTTAACATAACAGTTTTGTTTAGACACTGTATTCAACCACTGATTATTTATGTATTTATTTATTTATTTTATTGTTTATAATGAAGATTGCATATCAATCCCTTAATGCTAAATAAGTTTAAAAGGATGTCTAATCTGATGTCACTTAAATCAAGCTGCATCCTTCAAACCATCCATAGTAAAAAAGCTGATGTTTCACTCAAATATAGTGGAATAAAACACTAGCAACTGGGATAAAAATGACAAAAGGCAGATAGAAAGAAATGACAGTGAAAGCACGACAGGTCATAATTCACAGGCGGTAGGAACGGAGAGGAACATACGCTTCCACAAGTGCTGGATGTGTTATTTATGTCTGCTGCAAAGGCAAGACCATGATCCAGACCAGATGGGATGGGTTACAGAGGAAAGAGGCCTGCAGGTGCTCAAATACACACACCACCTGCACACTGTTCCCCCTTGCTGTCCTCTGTTTCCAAGCACTCTAGTTTAGAACCCTGTGCTAGTACACAAAGACCACAATCAAAAAACTGGTAAAGGCTGATGGGTGGTAAATGGGTAAAGAGTTCATTTTTTTTTAAACTTTGTAGCTTTTACCTGCAAAACAAATTCAGACATTTTTATTTTGTTTCTTCTGTCACTTTTAAGCATCAAAATTAAAATATCAAATAGATATCAAGTAAGAATTATTTACATTTTTTTTTTGAATAGGATACAACAAAAGGCCATGGCTTGAGTTTTTGTAAGTAAAGTTTAGCTTAAAGACTTTTTCACAAATTCCACATGTACATGGAATTACACACTGAAAGGTATTCAAAGTCTAGGGTTTGGGGTCCTGTTTATCTGGCAGGAGTGTGTGTGTACGTGTGTTTGAGTATCTGTGTATGTCTTCTGTTCTTTATCTAGGCCCAATGTGTATTCAGATTCAGACTCACTGATAGAATCAGTAAATATGCTGGCCAACAGAGACATGCCCTGGGACCCTGCCAGCCCACCACTTCATCTCCTTTCCTCTCTACCCCTCTATCCTTGCCTTCTTCCCATCTCCCCTGTAATCATCCATCTTCGCCACCCCCCTTTCCAGCAAAACGTCTGGTCGGATCCCCTCCGGAGAACATGCAGATCCAGGGCCCTAATCAGGGCTTTTTTCAGAAGAATCTTGCTGTTCTTCCATTTCTCCCCCACCCGTAGTGATTTGACGACATAGAGCAGACAATGTCAGGGCGGCCCTGCTTAATTTGGCCGAGGGACAGAAGTGGCGATGTTCCACAGTGACTCTAGCCAGGCAGATGATGACTCACCTGCTTTGGCTGATCAAGGTTGGTGACCCCAATTTGCTAGAGGGAGGAGAGATGGGCCGTCACATCTACGTCAGCTGCTGTGTTGTGACAGACATAAATCAGTAGTGGAGGAAAAAAAGAGAAAAGAGGGGGAAGGAAGTTACAATGACAGAGGCAAAAGTACTGTGTGTTGGAGGAGATGTTTAAGCTTTATTGGGTTATTAGCAGGGAAGACTGGGGCAAGTTGTCACAGCAGTGGTTTTATATGTTAGTTTCAAACATCTAGTCAACCAAAGTAACATTACTAAATTCTATTCTCCAAACTTACATATATCATATTTTTGTAACTGTTGGGTAAACAAGTGACCACAATAAAACCATGCTGGAATGCATTAAAGGAATAGTAGCCTAAACATTAAGGCATGTGCCTATGTAGAAGCTGACCTGAATCATTTAAATGTACCCTGGGCTAAGTGTGACAACTAGCCCCGGTCTCTCTTAATTACATCTATCTTCCAGGGCCCCCAGTAAAGACACTCTTGGTCATGATACAGACAGATACAGATGAACAGGGCCGTGCAGAGACCTTTAAAGGGGCAGGTGCTCAAAGTATAAAAAGGTCACCTGGAACAAGGCATTAAAGAGCCCCTCGGATCCATCACCTCATTGTAGGCATCCAGTTACTTACGTAACAAGTAACAATGTCATTAATAAGACAAATAATGCATTATTTGAAGTTTTAATTGCATTTATGTTTAGTTCAGGACTCAAACAATAGAATTAGTAATATTATGAACACATATATTATTTATTTTATATCAACATTGGCATTTATTTCTAGATGGATATTATTAAGTTTACAGACTATAGTGTTTCGTTCTGATGTTGTAGAAAAATTATCTCTGTCATACTAAAAATATAAATATATTCCAATCTTGCTCTGAATTTATATATTTTTTAAATCATAATGACATTAAAGTAGTATACATTATCTACAAACGATAATTAGGTGGTTAAAAAAATCTGAATAAGCATTCTTACAAACGTTTTATAAGTGCTGTGATAATTATTTTGAAGGCACTCTACATTGTTTAAATAAAACATGTAGTAGTAATAATAATCTGAATACTTAGACACATTACATAAACAAAAAAAA
>JAZGTJ010018400.1:0-11469 GCA_036877575.1 Botia almorhae | reverse complement strand
AACATTTTTATACTGTTTTGATATATGATATATGACGCTACTCCAAAAACTATTTGATAACATTGAGAGAACATTTAGAGAGCGTTAGCCAATGTTCTGAGCACATTCTGTTAGCTGGGTCAATAGCATGAGTATGTTGGACCAACAAGTCGCGCACCATCTGCACACAAAACTGCACACAAAACTGCACAAGTTTGCTGACGACACTATTAAGGTGGACAAAAATCTGGGCTTTTCAGATACTGAGATCATTGTACCATGTGTGCACAATTGAAAGCGTCCTGTCAAGCTGTATTACTGTAGCAGAAGCAGCACCACACCGGTCAGCAAAGATCAGGAGGGGGTGGTGCGGTCAGCCATACAGATCACCTGGGGTACACGGATCCACCTGCAGGGCATCTGCCCCAGATGGATCAGGGCTAAGGTGAGAGAAATCAATGAGGATCTCAGTGTGCAACCATCAGAGAAAGAGCTACAGAAGCCTTGAGTAACCACAAAGAGATTCAGGAGCAACTATAATACCTCCAAGCCAAATGAGGGCACCACCTTTAAAACTGCAATCTGTAACTTTTGCCTCTCTATCGCCATCTCTGATTGAAACCTAAAATTGCAAGTACAAGCTACAAATGCCCCACCACTCTTAGTATCGCTACATGCACGCTTTGAACCGTCATACTTTGGTTTATATTCAGTAGTCGTGGACAGACTGGACTGACCATGGTTACCTGTTTCAGGGTGTAATGTTGGGCCATGACACTTCGGACCATGTCTGGAAGGGCGATTGGCATCTTTATCAGCCTATCAGAGAAGGCCGCCAGTAATTGTTGAGAACGCTGCATCCAGTCCCGCCTCCCTGTAAGGTGAGACAGCCGCAGCAAGTTCATTGCCGAGACAGAGTTGGCGCTGGGTTCGGCACCATCCTGATCTGGGAACAGAAATGACATTTTTGCATTTGGCAGATGCTTTATTGCGACTTGCATTCAAACTACAGTACACGTTCTCTAAGATTCGAACCCATGATCTTGGCATTATTTGCACCATGTGCTACCAGATGAACTACAGCAAGACAATGGAAGAGTGGAGACATTTTCCATGTAAACAGTCTGTCTCTGGAAAAATAGCATCATAACATTGTTGGTTCCAATATTAATTTAACCGGGGCACGTTTATCTGGTGACCCAGAGCTAAAAGTGGCTGGTATCACAAGTGAAGTGGCTCCAGGGCTGTGAGCTGATTTACTCTATCTGCTCTTTGTTGATGTGTGTGGCGGTGTGTGTGTGTGTGTGTATTACTTAACCATATAGCCATATATCGGGGACAGATTTGTACCCAAATGTGAGCAAAACCTCCATTTAGGGGGCGTCCTCATTCGTAAAAACACTGGAAAAATATAGTAAACAGTATTTTTAAATTGTAAAAATGCAGGTTTTGTGTTAAGGTTAGGATTAAACTGTGGGTTAGGGTTAGGTATATATATAAAAACAATAGGAGCTTATGGAATGTCCCCTTTCAGATAGATAAGTAAGCGTCTCCCTATGTTCTTTGTGTGTGTACAGGGACTGATGGTTCTCCTGCCTTGTGCCACAGTGTAATTAGCTGATCCCATCTGTGAACTGAAGTGAAGTGATGACTGATGAGGAACAGCGATGCTGTCCTAAGCAAACACATGCAGATGATATCTGGAAGCTCTTTTCTTAGAAGACACGAGTACCACATACACACACAAAGCAAAGAGCTTTAAATCTGCTTTCAGAGTTGGGGGTGGAACAATGCAAACAGTATGAAGGATTCAAAGGGGTCTTGATTATAGTTAGCTGTAAATGTTGATTTACAACTTACTAAAGTTGGATTTGTATGCATTTTTGGTACTTTTGATATAAAAAAGCACCATACATTTAGCTCATTTACACGAGCACTTGTGTAACGTACATTGTGTAAACTACATTTCCCATCATTCTTTGTGGCAACAAGACTAAATATAAATGCATTATGACCAAATACAAAAGCCTTCATTTCACACGTAATGTCCATTCTTGACTGCAGCATTAGTAAAACACTTCCTGCCTGTCGTGAGGTAGAAAACCTCCAAAATTCTTTTATGATTGTGTTTTTAAACATTTTTAAAACAATTAACTGTAATCTACAACTCATCCACAAACCCAAAATATATAAACTCAACAACCTTATTTTTTGAAAACTAAAGTCGCTACGCTGCCTGTGCTTTCCACAACAGCAAAGCTGAGTGAGTGGCTTTGGGTTTGTCTAGTTTGGGCAAGGCATAAAACACAGAGTGGCAGATGCTTAAGGAGGCAATCCGTCTTTCGCTGACAGAGAGAGGTGAGGGACTGACTTTCTGACACGTGACGGCACCACACAGTTCCTTATGGAGCCAACTCTGCACGCCTGGCTCGTTGTATAATGGCCCAGTCACTCAGAAAAGATGAAAAATCTGCCTTGTGTCCATTTTAATTTATCAGAAGCAACAACAAAAACACAACAGTTAGCTTTCTCGGCCCTCATCCATATCTCATTGGTGTCAGGACCATTTGCACACCACCATCAGTCAACAGCCCAAGCACAGTGGTTTGGCTACATGCTCACATCAGTCTGTCGTTCCAGTTCCTAAAGAGAATATATGGATCTCACGTCATTTGGGACATAAAGTCCCGGTGCTTATGCGCTTCAGAAGCATGTTCGGGTCTTGTTATTTTTTTGATGGTGGAGAAAAAACATGACAAATCGCACTCGTACAACTAGCGTAGCACTGTTGTGTGCAGGTGATGAATGGTCCACGGCGAGGAATAAAAGAGATCTGAGGTTTCTTCACGGAAATATCAATTGATTTAACAATGCAGACTTTGATATACCAAAATCAGTCGGCTTTGGGTCTGATCTGATTCAGAAATATGGACAGGCGGAGGAGGAGATATTACGATTTCACAGAATCAAAAAGACAGACTAGAAAAGAAATGGAGGGGGGGGGAGGGAGGGAGATAAGGAAAGAGAGATGAAGGATATTACCGCATGACGAGAGACAGTAATGAGGTTACGTAAGGACAGAACGGGGCGGTTTTAACGGGGTATGTCAGGCTGAAACAGTCAGCCAGCCAAAGTTCCATAAGAGCACAGCAGTGCTGCTGTGAGCGACTGTCTGATGGACTCACGGCAGAGTTCTGTGATGAATGCAGACCGACAGCAAGAGAATCTCATCAACACAAACAAATGTGTCTTCACTCCTAGACATCCACTGATGTACAGCTGTTATTCTGGTTTAGTAAAATTAAATGTTGGATGAATCCACTTAACGTTCAGAATCTGATCACGGAATCGCATTCAGAGAATCAACGCATTTGTCAACAGCTGCAGAATTTACAGTGGCAGACGTGAGGAAACAACAAAATCGAATGTGTCACTTTCAAGCGCTTGAATTGTTCAGAAAGAATGATTTCTCCCTCAAACTACTGCGAACTTAACTTAGCTTTATATTGTACTGCCACTTCATGTGTTATTGAAATCGTTAATCATTTTAATGGTCATATTTTTAGTTTTGACTTACGCTTAATACAATAAAACTATATTTACATTTACATTTATGCATTTGGCAGATGCTTTTATCCAAAGCGACTTACATTGCATTATACTATACATTGATTCTGAGTATGTGCACTTCCTGGGATCGAACCCATGACCTTGACGTTGCTAACGTCATGCTCTAACCATTGAGCTCCAGGAATGCGACACACCAGATCTGTGTGTTAAGATACGTCCTCTTTAACTCTCTTTAATACTAACTGAAGTGCCAAAAAATTGCACGTTCCTGTGTTTACTGAAAACGACACGTATTAACACCCTTAACTCACGATCATCTGGTTGGCAACAAAGTGAACCAAAGTGATGATGGCTGTAGTAACAAACAGACATCTGTTGTTACTATAGTAACAAACAGACATCTGTTGTTACTGTGGTAACAAACAGAAATGTCATATAAACAACTACCAGTGTCTCACCCTGTTTGAGAGCCAGCAACAGTGTTGGATCAGAGGGGTCACTGCAGAAGTAGCCACTGCCCTGGGAATCCCAGAAGAGCTGATCCTGCCTCTGCTGGAGCTCCTCAGCCCACTCCAGCCAGCAGACCTTCTGCGTGGCCTCGTACAGGTCCAGCAGCCCGCACACCACAAAGGCATAATCATCCAGGAATCCTGCAATGGGGGAAGAACTAGAGAGAACATTACAGAAAATGTTCATGTTAAATGTTAGGCCAATTTTGTGCTGAAAAAGACATCAATTCATTTCATTAATAACCTACACAACAATGCTATTGGAGGAATATTCTGGAAATCAAAAGCAACTCAAGCTTTATCAGCTGCATATGTGGCATGCTGTTGATTTACCGCAGAAAATAACTGTACGTTTTTCCACAGTTTGTAAAGAAAAAAATGAAAAACACATTCACAGGAACTCGTTCGCTCAGTGGATATCAAACGGCACAAAGCATTTGCGGGTGTTGATTATTATTTATGTCGATTATGTAACCGAGTGATTTCCTGAGGTTCTCCTGCTCTAAAGTGACTAATAAAATAAGAAAGCCAGAGCAGATGAGTCGGGTTTATTGAATGTCAATTTTCTTTTCACCGAAGATGCGCGTGAACACATTACCGGCCCTGGAGGGACAAATACGCATGACTCACAGGATAAAGTTACTTCATGAGCTGCATCCTGTTTCGGTCTATTACAATAGTTTATGTTCACGTCCTCTCGCAATTCCATAGAGGTTCGCGTTGATTTGCTGCCAAAATGGCCTTGTGCAATCTTTGACAGGAAGTCGTAGAGAAATGACAGAGTCGTTTAGACTGTCATCTCTCCTGCATTCTTAATCGGCGAGTGTGACGGACCTCTGACAGAAGAGGGCGAGTCTTCAGCAAACAGTCAGTAGGTGTGACATCTCCAACCAAAAATCAAATCGGCTAGGAGGATGCTAAGCTAAGCTGCGTCTATTGCCTGACATGCATACAGAGGCGTTTAGTGGGGCCTTTGTGTTGTAAAAGTCACATTACCCAAAGAGATTGTAAAGCCTTTGATGTTTAAAATACATTTGATTCATCAGAGCACATCAGAGACTCTTCAACACTTGTTCTCAGACCCTTCAAAAAAGGTGCCACTATAGCCAGCCGAGTGTGAGGAAACTGATAGTGACAGGTCTGAAGATAGTACGCTGTCGGATTTGGGACAGGCAAGACGGGTGGAAGGGCTGGGAATTTAACCTCTGCGGTTCTTAGTTCACTCCTATGTTCAAACTGCCATTCCAATGGATGATAAACGTTTTTTATGAAAGTGTACGGAACATCTGACCCTTCCATGTCATTGCCCTGAGCTGTCAGATCTAGTGCGCTATTCAAATGTCATGTACTGTAAGTGCTGGGAGAATCTGGACACAAACAAAACAAGACTTGGGTACTGAACGTTCAGGCTTCTCTGCTGGACTCCAAAGCTGAACTTTATGAGGTCTTTAATACCTGGAAGCTTTTTAATTGCAGCTGCTTAGCTGCTGCAGCACCACTGCCTGAAATCTGACATCTTCTCTCGTGGGAACTCAGTTCCCCTTTCAGTTTTTTTTAGCCAATCATCAGAACTCTGGATGCTGTCTGACTAATTACAGTAAAATTCCGTCCTGACGTACGATGCTGATTGGCTGATGGCACCACAAAAACATCTAAAGCCCTTCACTGGCAACTGTCCTAAGCTGTGACACGAAAGAGAACAGACAGGAAGACATTATAAGTCTATCTGATGCTTTTAAGAGCCTTCAGAGAAAATCAGGCACTGGTACAATAATGTTGGTACTAAAGTTTGTTGCTAGCAAATAAAAATATTGCGTCATATATATGGCTACTCTATGAATGGCCATCAATGGAAACAAATGTTTTGGGCCCAGATGGTACAGTTATGACATCTACCAGCAGGAGCAAACTGGACTGTGTAAACCAGCCAAACCATAACCCCTTGGTTGAATTGCCAGCAGGGCTTTTGGGTTCAAAGAAAAATATGACTTCTCTGTTTCAGTTAAACCATGACAGTAAGTCTGTATAGTAGGTCCAGAAAATCTCATTTAAATCAATTCTGATCTGGATCAACAAGATCTGGATCAATGATCAATGCAGTGTAAACCAGATCTGGATCAATGCAGTGTGACTGAGATCTAGACTCACTTGGCGCTGATTTTTGCTCTGGACCAGAAACTATACCATATTTCTTCTATTACAAAAAATGTGCCTTAATTCCACTCCTGAACTACAACAGTCAGGTAAACTGTCTCATACTTTAATGAAACATTTCCCACAAAAATGATCGAACAGAACAAATCTAAATAAAAGTAAATACTGATAGCAACCACATACATCCATGAGGGACAACTGCAGTTCAAATTACCAGGAATGCTAACAGGGATGCTAACATATAGATTTCATCATGTATTATTGATCTCCCTGGGATAAACTCATAAAAAACACGGTCAAAGTGTGTGAGAAGCATAATCAGCATTCTGGCAGAGCTGATGTGCCAACACAGAGCATTAAAGGGAGGTACAAATGAGAGGTTACCCCAGGAATGAGGTCAGCGGATCCGTGCATGGGTCACGTTAAATGTGAAGAGCTTTGTGCTGATTCTGGGTCATCTCTACACTGGCAGTATGTTCCAAACACATAAAGGCCTAAAAGCTAGACACAATTTGTGCTAGTTTTCCTGACCTACTGCGATTGCAAATATGCTCTGATCTCAATGTATCGCACCGTCCCCCTCCACATTCTCCAATCATTTTAAAATGGGCATTTTATTTTATCATAATGGGGAATTCGACTGTAGCTAAATATAACAAATATCATGCACTAATATCCTGGAAGTCCAAGACCACATTGAACATCTGCGATAAAACAGGAAATAAGACCTTTGTAGCCCAAAGGTCACAGGTTCAATTCCCTACGCCGGCAGCAAGCGACTGAGCAAGGCAACATTCCCCCGGTTGCTCCCTGAAGCACAGCAGTGATCGCTGCCCACTGCTCTGGATATGTGCGTGTTCACTACTCACCCTTAGGTTAAACACAGAGGTACAGGTTACCATATCTTGACCACAACGTCATTTTCACTTTGAGTAAGTAATATGTTTTCGTTACGGGAAAACAAAGAATATTTCACAATAATAAATATGTACAATTCTGCATTACGTCAAATGCAAGCAAATCTGTCATTTTAACTTCTTCGTACTAATAGATCCGCTTTCACTGAAGCACACAGGAGGAAATCCTCAGATCACACTTGGATTTCATGAACCGTCAGGTTTATCCATCTATGCCAGCTTGAATGCATTTTGTCATTCAAGAAAATGGACCAAATAAACGTGCCCAGTTTTCACTCTAATTTTTATGCTAATAATAATTATTTTTAGATGGAGATAATGAATAAGAATGTTTCGATTAAATTTGTAAAAAAACGATTTTGCTGCTAA
The DNA here is from genome assembly GCA_036877575.1 of Botia almorhae. Lineage (NCBI taxonomy): Eukaryota > Metazoa > Chordata > Actinopteri > Cypriniformes > Botiidae > Botia > Botia almorhae. Next base: position 3,971 of record JAZGTJ010018400.1, on the reverse strand, counting down.
TCTCTAATTGACTTTGGGTCCCACTGTATGTTTTTATTCTGGAAAAGGCAGTAAGGTTTCTTACATTTGCTCCACCTCCATGTTATCTCCAAGGTAACAGGAATGGAGAATTTTCTGGCCTTCTCTGTCCCACAGGTGTTTTTGGAGAAAACAAGCTGCCCGCTCAGCTCTTTCCAGCAAATCCTCGTCCCCCAGCACGACTCCAGCACGTGCAAACCCAGACAACATCAGCCCTGAACAGCCAGACACATCAGAGTGGATGACAATTACAAGCTTTGGAAAACTTTACCATGTGTCATTTAGAACATTTCGAAAGGAAAAAGCTATTTGGGGCACTTATAGTACAGTAGCTGCTAAAGGAATAGTGATTCTGACCCTCACATCCTTCCAAACTGCTTTTCTGTTTTTTTCTGTGGTATACACAAGCAGAAATGTCTGAATAATCGTAACAGTTTGATTTCTATGGTTAGGTCACTTTTTGGAGCTTGACAGCCTCTGGCCACTTTGAACTGTACAGTAAGATTTGCATAAAATTTCTACAACAAATTTCCATCAGACTAAAAACACAACAGCCTAAGGGCCTGGAACAACATGAAGGCGAGTAAACAATGACAGAATTTGTATTTCAAGGTAAACTTGTCTTTTAAGAACCAACGTTGTGCATACTAAAAAGTTTTAGAAGACGTCTGCCAGTGTACCCTTAGATACTTAATTAAACCGCAAACGGAGATAAAAACAGGGTTTTGAACAGGAGAAATAAGTGCCAGCTTAAACAAATGTGCTTAAAAAAACAGTGAGACTGTATTAGATCTAAAGTACAATGTGTTCAGAGGACCAGGAACCACTAACAATAGTGTTGTCAGAGCTCTGTGAGTCCGTTCCAGCGGCGTGTCTCAAGGCTACGTAAGTGGCCCTATCAGCTTTGATTAATGCGAAGGGTTACTCTGCAGGTAGCAATATCCAGTCGGTATGAATTAAGAATATAATGGAGCGTAGCTCTGGAAGGAACATTTCCATTAAACAATGTCCCGGGCTTTCTTTAATTAAGATATCAGCTCATTAGTCACTGTTCCCTGGGTGCGTCTGTCAGCCGGAGCTCTGAAGGGACCTCGGAACCCTATGAAGGCTTTGATATCCTTTCATTAGAGACAGTGAGGGCAAAGAGCACGACCCAGAGGTTCCCTCTAAAATCGTTTAGAGGCCCTGGCACCACATCTAAGAGGCTCGTGAAAGAACTCCGATATTCTAGCGTTCCTATTAAGAACAAAAACATTTACGAAGCTTGTCGAATACTGCTAAATGCGATCAATAAAAACGTAATGTGCATGGAAAGGAAGGGGGTACACGCAGCCTCGGGGGCTGCAGTCAAAGCAGATTTTCTTCATATCTTTGCCTTTCATTGATTAATTGATGGCTGTTTCCATTAGAACACACTCTATGAAAAGCAATTAGCTCTAATTACAGTGTTTACCCGCTTCAGCTCTTTACGATTTAAAGCAGTTTATTGCTGGCTGACTGGTGTCTTTCCTCTAATCAGGACGCAGAAGGTCTTACCGTTCCAGGAGGCCAGCATTTTGGTGTCCAGGTGAGGGCGTGGACGGGCCCTTCGCACCTCAGCCAGCTTGGCTCTGGCATCTGCTAACAGCTCAGACAGTCTGTCCACGCTGATGCCAAAATGAGCAGCGGTGAGCTCAACTGAGTAGCGCACAATCAGCACATTTTGCCCCTGCAGCTCTCCGTGGGGGTCCTGAAGGAACACAAAGAACACGATGAGGAACCGAAACAAATTGAGACACTGTGCACATTAAACAGGTTTTTCATCTCAAAATTAAATACTATGTCATCATTACCTCACCTTAATGTCATTTCAAACCTATAAGGAGATGTTAAGTATAACTTCAGAGCTGCTCTCTTTAATAGCAAGAAAGTGGATAGTGACCAAGGGCTGTCAAGCTCCAAAAAAGACAAAAAGCATTATAAAGAGTTTTATAATTTGTCCATATGACCTCTGTGCTGTATTTCAAGCCATACAAAAGCTTTGTGTGAGGAACAAAGTAAAATTAAAGGTGGTATTTAGTGAAATTCTTGCTTGACAGTCTCGGTCACCATTCACTTTCACTGTATGAGAAACTGCAGCTTCGGAAAAACGTCTATTTTCTGTGTAAAAAAGAAATACAGGTCTTACGAGACATAAGGGGGTAAGTCAACTGTAAAAGCGTCTATTGTTGCGTAAACAATAGCTCTAAAATCACAAAATCTGTTTTAATCACATGTAAGGTGTAGTGATTACCTAACACCAACATTTGAAAAATTCGGTTTGAAAACTCCCCCCAATTCCCAAACCTGCGCGGGATCCACGTTGCCTGGCTCCTTCACCCCATAATGATGCATGAAGATGTCCGCCTGCGTCGCGCTTCCTGTGGCGGCCTTCACGATGTCAGGAAGCAGCTCTCTGATCTCTCCGGCTGTCCACACACAGAACGCTCCCTCTCGTTTCTCAGTGGACTCCGGCGTGGGAAAGGAATCTGCATCCTCAGCGCTATAAAACCCGCCGGACTACAGAAGGCGACACAAAGCACAAAATCAAACACGTTTTATTTAGTGTTGCCACTTGTGGACTGTTTGTAGACACTTGTAGAAGGTCTGCTGTTGTTGTTTTTTGGGGATCATTACTTCCTGCCCGGCACCTGCTATGTTTTCTGGCTGTTTTCAAGTGTACGAAAAGTGGAGAATTTATAGCGCAAGGAGAAGGTTTTCCAGCAATGGCTTGTGCCTGTTTTACCGGTATATTAGGTCCAGGGAGATTTTTATGGGACTTAAACCCTACATTGTACCATGCAGAACTATGACCTCTTCTGTGACTCTCTTCTCTCTTCTGTAAAATTACAGTACAGAACAATAAGGTTAATAGTATGCTTTATTTGTACCTAATGACTCCATAAATCTTCACAGATGTGAGGGGGGGTTAGTTCTGAGTGTTGTTTCATTCTGTCAAACCATTCATCAACACAAGATGGCCGCCACCCTGCGTTGGCGCATGGAGAGTCTGACCTCAAAAATGGCTCCGTTCTGGCCAATTTTTCAAGGCTTTTGCAAGCCGGTGCTGATGCAGCATGGCCGATGCCAAAAGCAGGATGGGATAGAGAAGATGGCTCACCTTGTCGCTTAAGTCTCTGGAGACGTAGAGCAACACGTCAAGAGCTACATCTGCAAAGAGGCGTTCCCCAGACACCTGCAGATATCAACAGTCACAATAACACCCCACCCAACCCGAGCCAGAGAAATACAACCAGGACATGTTAAAGCTGCAATCCGTAACTTTCAGCTCTCTACTGCCATCTCTGTTTGAAACATAAAATTGCACTTTAAACTTTTCATTACGCATGTTGAAATCAAACGAAGACAAACTAGCATTTCCCAGGAAATCTGACCTGACAGCTTAAATTATAAATCATTATTATAAATGTATTGTTTTTGCGAATCAGGGTAAGGTAAGGAGGCCTTTTGGAGAAGACACTTTTGGACAACATTGATCCGTCATGTACTTGCTCATATAAAAGATTTTGTTCATTTTTAATAAAGTTATGGATTGCAGTATTAAATGCTTCACTAGATGAATCTTCTCAACGTACATTAAATTCATGCGTATTTTTATAGAAATATAAAATCATAAGCAGGTGGTTTGTAGTTAAACTCGAACAGCATTAATAAAATGACATAAAATGTCCTTCTGGATATTGGAAATTGCTGGAAAAAATGATTTATCATATCTATTATTTAAACAAGCACACACTGAGTAGCCTCACACACGTTCCCACCTGGAAAGCTGTGATATAAGCCACAGCAAGCTGTGCCTGATCATACAGCATCTTTTCAAAGTGAGGAACATGCCAGGAAGAGTCTGTGGAGTATCTGTGAAAACCCTGAAAGACAGACGGGAGCTTTGTGTTATTGTTTTGTTACGACAAGCT
>JAZGTJ010018398.1:0-11470 GCA_036877575.1 Botia almorhae | reverse complement strand
AAAGTATGATTACGGCGATGAGTTGGTCCTGACACGTGTTGTGAGACACCAATAGTGTTCAAAATGTCTTTGAAAGCCAAACCCAATGCATCCTTTTTATTATTCATGTGGATGTTAAAGTCACCAACAATTAAGACTTGATCGGTGGCTAGTACTACTTCTAATAAAAAGTCAGCAAATTCCTTTGCAGCAACACCTCCCTCTTTGCCTTTTGGACAAGGCTCATGCTTATAACAGTAATTTTGGGGGACTGACTCATTTAATGTAATGTAATCATCCCGTTTTAGCCATGTTTCTGTCAAGCAGAGCACATCTAGGTTTTGATCTGTGATCATATCATTAACAAAAAGTGCTTTTGTAGAGAGAGCTCTAATATTCAGCAAGCCAAACTTTATTAATTGTTTGTCTTTATTATGTACCTTTGTTATTTGTTTAACATTGATTAAATTGCCATATAATTGTTTACGGGTTTTTTTTGTATTTACCAGGCTGGAGGACAGACACAGTCTCTATATTATAGTATTTAGGTGATTTTATGTGTAAAATTATGTGACAGTTGGTTAAGCCAGTCTGTCTACTTCCTGACCTGGGCCCCAGTTAGTCAAATATTAGTAGTATTAGTAAGACTATATGCCAAATTTCTAGATAAACGAGCGGCACCATGCCTAGAGGGTTGGAGGCCATCTCTTTTCAACAGGTCAGGTCTACCCCAAAAATGTTTATCTATGTAACCTATATTGTTCTGTGAACACCACTTAGACATCCAGCCATTCAGTGATGACAGTTTGCTATGTATTTCGTCAGCACGATTAGCAGGGAGGGGGCCAGAGAATATTACTGTGTCTGACATTGTACTAGCAAGTTCACACACCTCTTTAATATTATCTTTAGTGATCTCCAACTGACGGAGACGAACATCATTTGTGCCGATGTGTATAATAATCTTACTTAATTTATGTTTAGCTTTAGCCAGCGCTTTTAAATGTGCTTTAATGTTGGGCGCTCTGGCTCCCGGTAAACATTTGACTATGGTGGCTGGTGCCTCTATTTTCACATTCCGTACAATAGAATCTCCCATAACTAGGGCAAAGTGGTCGGGGGGCGCAGGGAGGGAGTCTCGCCCGGGGCGCAATTCAATGTAGAACCGCCACTGTCTCAGTGGGTGCGTCACTGAGTGGGGATAACCTGTTTGAAACTGTGATCGAAACGAAAGAGCGGTGTTTTGTCCTGCGGCTATGCCGTCTCACAAAGTTTCCCATATGCGGCGGACCTGCGACCGGAACCGAACAATGTATGGACCTAGTCGCATCCAGAGTCTGGTCTAAAGCCCTATCACTCTTACTATCCTCAAGTAAAGTCTGGATGTGTGTCTCTAATTCTGAAATCTTCTCTTTCAGCCTAACTATTTCCCTTCATTTATATCACATGTAAAACCCTCAGCGCTGAGAGAGACGGTTACACTAAACATGTGGCAAACAGTTCATGTTACAATAACAAGAGAATATGCCATGACTCACCATATTTTACAAGTTATTCCTACTTACTGCAGTTGTTTGATAACCTCGGGCAGATGAAAAACGCAGGAGATGAAGACAAAATAGACACAGACACAGTAAACACAGAAAACACAGAAAACAGCTGACCGGCTAGCGCGGTGCTAACCGAACTGAGTCATCTGTAATGAATAACAATCAAAAGCTAGCGGTATCTAGTTAATTCAATATGATGTAAGCAATACACAAACAAGTTACGTTAATAACTTAAACACCAAAAGTAATGAGATAAGAAAATAGTGAGAAAAGAGAGTCAGAGCAAGGCTAAGCAGAGGCAGGAACAGGATATCCGCTTCCATTGATCCCCATAGCTTTAGAACAATTACGACAAGGAAAATTCCTCACCAAATTAGATCTATGCAATGCTTATAATTTAATTCGCATTAAAGCAGGGGATGAAGGGAAAACCACATTTTCCACCACGAACGGTCATTATGAGTATTTGGTTATGCCCTTTGGTTTAGCAAACAAACGATATATTCAGAGATATGCCAGAAAAATGGTTAATAGATTTTTTCAAATAATTTAAATGATCACATTCAACATGTCAAAGCCGTACTCAAATGCCTTATTCAGCATCAGCTCTATGTGAAGGAACAGAAACGTGAATTTCACCAAACCAGTACCTCCATTTTGGGTTATGTAATTAGCCATAAGGGGGTAGCAATGGACGAGGAAAAAAGTCAGGGCAGTTACTGAGTGACCTCATCCAAAAACAGTAAAGGAACTTCAACGTTTTTTAGGTTTTGCAAATTTTTAGGTTTTGCACAGATTCATTCGAGGTTTTAGTACTATTGCAGTACCCCTTATTTTGTTAACGAAACATTCTTCAGGCAAATTAAAGTGGGCTCCAGAAGCCGAAAACATGCCTTTTCTGAATTAAAGTTTAAGTTTACGTCAGCACCCTTTCTCAAGCTTCGGACTACAGACCAGGCCAGTGGGTTTGGTTATCCACTCATGATCTCCGGCTCAGGTCTCATTGTAAAAACTCAACCCAAGGTACGTAGGTCCTTTTCAAATTTTACGACAAATTTCTACAGTCTCTTACTGTCTTAAGCTTCCCACTAATTACAAAATTTCTCCTACTTTCCATGTGTCACTGCTAAAACCTGTTGGCGAACCAAGAGGCAAATCGGAGGGAACCTCCAGTGAGCTAACTCCTCCTATAGTGGTAGACAGCGAGGAGGCGATCAGGTTCATGAGTTGCTCTATTCTAGGTGCCGGGGCAGCCATATCCAGTATCTGGTTGATTGGGAGGGGTACGGTCCAGAGGAGCGGTCAAGGTTTAATTCTGGGGATATCCTGGATCCCACTCTCATTGAAGTATTCCACCAAGCGCATCCAGAGAAACTGGCCCCTCAACCTTGTGGTAGACCCCGCCATTGAAGGCTTCTTCGCATCAGGAGCCGCTCGCGGGGAGGGGACTCTGTAACAGAGGGAACTCCGGTTCCGCCTCTTCCGTGCCAGCAGAGGGATCCTTCACTCAAATACTGATTCAACCTTCATGACTACAATTCCCATCATGCACCCTTCCCAGAAATAATCATCACCTTGGATCACCCGTGGACAATTAACCAAACCCTATATAACCCGGTCTCTACAGATCTTTTTGTACTAAGGATCTGAAAGTGGTGTCCCGACTCTCAGGAGATCAGTTGAGCGTGGTGGCAAGAGGGACACATCTCATTCCCTCCATCAGGGAACAAGCGTTACATATGTACCTGAAACATTTCCTTTCTGTCAGTTACTCAACATTTTTTCAATAAAAAACACTAGGTGTCTTTATACAAAGCACCACAGTAGCTGATCTGCGCTGTGAGATTAGATGCAATGTGCACGGCAAGCTGCTGCCTGCCTCGTAGTGAGTACTTAGCTTGTTGTAACCTTCCAGCTTCAAACATAAGGTAACTTCCTTCAAACTGTAGGGAATGGCACTTAGCAATAGGGCTGCAAACTGGGTTGAGTAGTCAAAATAAATCATCCTAATGAGCCACCACGATGGGTTGGAGAGTTCCACACTTCAAAGAACTATGTTACGGGCACCAAGGGAATGACCTGCTTCAATGTGCCAGGAATGAACAGTGCACAGCTTTTTATTAGGTTGTTCATCAAACCAGAAGTGCTTCCTGTACTTACCTGCTTTAGTGCCACTGCCAGCAGGCCATGCAAAGGGACACAAACAAAAGAAATTGCTCCTTTCGTGAGAAGTTGGCTACCAGTTCACGACGGTGGGAGCAGAGAAGGCCCCGTCCCATCGCAGGAAGTCAAGCGGAACGACTCCCTTCCTGGGGTCACCCATCTCAGGGACACTTCAAAGATCTCAAAGGGTTCTTATTGGTGTCACAGTGGTGCAATCCTCCTGCGTGATGATCTTCTGGGCCGACTCACCTCAGACTCCATGGAGCCACAGGAAGACGGGTCTGGCAAGAAACACACAGGCCTCTCTGACCTATAAGTAGATAGGTAATAGTGAGGCAGAATGTGTTTAATGGCCTCAGTCTTCTGTGCAAAGTTCTTCACGGTGTCGCCAAACAGGCTTGCTTGAGAGATGAGGGTGAATGCTTATGGTTCCACTCAACCTATCTCTTCGTCACAACTTCTCACTTTAGATTGACGGATCAACCATCTCTCCATCCAAGACGGTCAAAAGCCTTGGAGTGACGATCGACGATCAACTGAGCTTCTCTGACCACATCTCCAAAACCGCTCGCTCCTGCAGATTCGCCCTCTACAATATCAGGAAGGTCAGACCCTTCCTATCGAATCATGCAGCACAACTTCTCGTTCAGGCTCTGGTGCTCTCCAGACTGGACTACTGCAATGCTCTCCTCGCAGGGCTTCCGGCTTGTTTTATCAAGCCCCTGCAGCTGATTCAGAATGCAGCAGCTAGAGAGGTCTTTAACGAGCCTAAAAGAGCACACGTCATGCCACTGTTCATCCAGTTGCACTGGCTGCCAATAGCTGCTCGCATCAGATTCAAGGCTCTGATGTTTGCCTTCAAGGTGACTTCTGGATCCGCACCTCCCTACCTGCTCTCACTTCTTCGCACTTATGTGCCCACCAGAAATTTGCATTCAGCTAACGAACGTCACCTTGTGGTTCCATCCCAACGAGGGAAGAAATCACTCTCCCGGACTCTCTCTTTCACTCTGCCCGGTTGGTGGAATAAACTCCATATCTCCATCAGAATGGCTGAGACATTAGCCATTTTCAAGAAACAACTAAAAACTCATCTTTTTCGTCTTCACTTCCTTGACTAATTTACTAACACCCCCACTTCTACTTAAAAAAAAAAAACTTCTTATACTGTGTTGAAATACCTGAGACCGGTCCTTATCTATGCACTTATTTACTGTTGCCTCTTAGTGTAATTGAAGTTGCTTCCTTGTCCTTATTTGTAAGTCGCTTTGGATAAAAGTGTCAGCTAAATGACTAAATGTAAATGTAAAATGTAAATGAGCGCATTGAGAAAGCGAACTTTTTAGGTGTCCCGCATCTCTGCAAGATTTAGCCTCAGATGTCTCTCCCGGACTGCCAATGTGGACATTGTCTGACTCAGTGTGCCCCGTAACTTTAGTCACCCTAAGAGAGAAACTGATTACAGTGTAGAGTGTACAGTGCAGCTCTTGCATCAGCCCTGGGTTGGTCCTACTTTTGTGCAGGTCCTTCAGGGCTTTAACCTTATGAACATGCAAGATCACCATAGCATGAAGTGCAGATGCAGCTTGTCCAACAGCACTGTAATCCCTCACCACCAGGGACTGTCGTAGATTTTTAAGGATATGTGGTGAACCCCGAATGAGATGTGCGTGAGTTATTTAGTTTTAAAGGTATGTTGGGGTGTCATATCTCGGCCATGTAAAAACAGCACAGCCTTTTAAACATCTATAGTCCCTTACATGGTGTGAAATGTATACCGAAGAAGTTGTGCAATGTATTCAGGGTTTAAAAATGTGGTAATCCAAAAAAGGGTAATTTAGGCTACCAAAGCCAAATATGCAGAGAAAGAAGAACAACACCACCAGTCAGCATTATGTAACGGGTACTATAATTTTTTGGATAATTTGCAATCTGATCAGAAGACTGTAGGATACGGAAAGGAGGTAGTGGGGAAACTGAGTGACTGGCAAGAGACAAAAGTTAGTTAATAAAGATTTGCTGTATTAAATTGTATAAAAGTTTGTAGAAAATCACAATAAAGAATAACAATAATAAGGGGAAAAAATAAGGAAAAAATCTATACACTCTGGGTGCACCCTCCAAATAATTCTTAAATGTCACAATCACTTTCAAGTTTTAAGAAATCAAAAATCACAGTTTCAAGTTCACAAAATCAGAATAACAGCTGAAGTTCAAGAAAAATAATTCGCAATTTAATATAATATAAGAAATGGAAATAAACTTTAAACTCCTTTAAACTATCCTTATTAAATGTCTCTCATTCCATAGACAGAAAATAGTCTCTGGAAATGAATTCTTTCCTTAGTGAAAGAAAACTAAAAGAGAATCCTCCCTTTTTTGTGAAAAGTAGTCCTTTTCCTTTTTAGGTCCGTCGAGATCCAACATCAAGGGGTAGGCTCGCCATCCATTAAAGAACCAGATCCTAGGAACCAAAAAACCTGACCTGATCATAGATCAGAACAGAATAATACCACAATGATTTATAGTAAACACAACATCAATAATGCTTATAATACAAGTACATATATATATATAAAATACCAATTTAACAACATCAAGTTCAATAATCCGTTTCTCTCTCTTTCTCTTACAGAACCATGCACCTAAAATGGCGCCTGCACCTGCAGTAAATTGCACACCATGCAGTCTCATGTGAGCTAATTATAACTTAAGAACTTAACACAATACAAGGAAAATACAACTTATGCATTGTAAACATGAACAAATAAAGCATTTTCACATTCAACCGAGTGTCATTCATTATTTTCACCTTAACATGATATTTTCATAATGATAAGTTAATGGAAAACTCACAGAGTCAAAATACAACTTTACAACACCGAATCGCGGCACATTCACCATCCCGAACTCTTTATCTTCTTTCCTTCACTTCTGTGTCAGTGTCAAAACTTTATTAGTCTACACATCACTCATTGTATACTACCTTTCTTACACTGTGTCTCTTCCTCGCTCTGTGACTTCTCTCAAAAAGAAGCGCTGCTCTCTCGCATTAACCGTCTGCCACACTGTTTGACTGATTTGCCGATCGCCCAATCAGCGATCTTCTGGTCACAATTGGATTATTTAATAGCACCATATATTTTAAATGTACATATTTATATTTATACATGCCACTATATGATTTTCAGGTTTATAAATAAACATATTATTTATAAATAATCACTCTGTGACTTAGGTTATATAATTATTATTTAACCTGGGTTACAATTAGATATGCTAAAAGTAACATATAGGAGGGGCAATACCATTCAGAAAATGTACAACACTACAACTTGTTAGCTGCTCTAATCCTTCTCGGTGCAAAGGCTTTTTTTACAGTGCTCACTTTTTGTTAATCAGCAGCCTGCTCTTTACCCCACAGAGAGCAGTCGGATTGCTTTTGTTTGCTCTTTGCTCACTGGCAAAGCCCTAGACTGGGCCACGGCAATATGGAGAGCGGATGGTTTCGTGTTCCCTACCTTCGACTTATTTCTGCGACAATTCAGAGAGGTTTTTGATCACCTGTCGGAGGGGACAAGTCCAGGTGAACAACTACTCTCAACCCGGATGTGCAATCGGAGTTAGCATGTTGTGATGAAGGGAGAAACCTAAGTGAGTACATTGAGCTTTCAATTTAAATTGATCATTTTATTCTTTCCTGGAGTCCCCGCCGATCAGGGACTTTGTCCAGTTCTGATTGTGCAGCCCCTTCTGAGCCCATGCAAATCAATTATACACACCTTTCAACCAAGGAACACGAACACCACTTTGGAGCCCATCTATGACTTTACTGTGGACAATCAGGACACCTGAGGTCCAACTGCCCTGTCCAACCGACTTCAAATCATTCTCCGGTGAGTGTTGCCTCAATAGTAATAGTAATGTTATTCGAATTCCTGTGTCTTTAGTCTCTAACGATTGCAGCATTACCACATCTGCTCTTAAAGATTCGGGAGCGGCAGCCAACTTTATCTCTATTGAATTCTAAACTAAATAATATCCCTCTAACTCTTTGCCCTTCCTCTCCAGAAATGGAGGCGTTAGATGGCCGTCCCCTGGGAATATGAAAAGTGGAATACCGAGAACTTGGAACTTCTCATAGGCGCTCTCCACTCAGAAACACTCCATCTGTATGCCATCTCTTCAACAAACCACACAACTGTTCTGGGTCTGCCCTGGCTGCGCTCACACAATTTCCTGGGGAGAGGGTCAGATCATTCATTGGGGAAAGACCTGCCATGATTACTGCCTAGCCAAAGTAACACCTATCGCTAAGCCCTCTATCGATTCAAAAGTCTCTTCAACTTCACAACCCACCATTCCGTCAGAATACTCAGATTTAGCGGAGGCTTTCAGTAAACAGAAAGCATCACAATTACCTCCTCACCGTTCAGTAGATTGTGCTATTGATTTGATTCCTGGTGTTACCCCTCCTAGAGGTTGCATTTTTCCCCTCTCTCAGCCCGAATCCGAAGCAATGAAGCAGTATATTACAGAAGAATTAGCTAAAGGTTTTATCCATCCGTCCAATTCACCGGCATCTGCTGGGTTTTTCTTGTTAAAAAGAAGGATGGGGGATTAAGACCATGTATTGATTATTGGGGCCTGAGTGAAGTTACCGTAAAATTTCGTCACCCACTTCCATTAGTTCCCGTAACTCTCTAACAACTTTGTTGTGCTAAATATTTTACCAAATTAGACCTAAGAAGCACGTATAATCTAGTCCGGATAAAAGAGGGAGACAAATGGAACACAGCCTTTTTAACTTCGAGCGGCCACTACAAATATTTGGTTATGCCCTTTGGTCTAGCAAACAGTCCATCTGTCTTCCAATCCTTTATGAACGATATATTCCACGATATGTTAGATAAATGGGCAATCATTTATATTGATGACATATGAATCTATTCTGAGTCACTCGAGGATCATGTAAACCACGTCAGAAGCATCCTGAATTGCCTATTTGAGAATAACCTACACGTCAAAGGGGAAAAATGCAAATTTCATAAAACTAGCATAAAAACTAACTTTTCTTGTCTATGCTATGTCAGGAGGGAGTCGCTATGAATGATAGGAAAGTTCACAAAGTCACCGATTGGCCCTTGCTCAAAACGGTGAAAGAACTTCAACGTTTTTTAGGTTTCACCAACATTTATCCGTTCATTCTGGGTTTCAGTTCAGTAGCCGTACTGTTAACCTCCCTCATCAAACGTCACTCGGGCAAATTAGTCTGGAACCCTGGAACTCTGAAGCAACCAGGGCATTCACAGAACTCAAAACCTGTTTCACCTCCACGCCCAGGTTCAAAGAACACTATCTCGGTAGCCTCTATCTCGACAGACAGAAGACACACATAAGAAACCATTCCCAGAGAATTTCATTCCTGGTTGCCCCTGTTCAATGGGACTTGCATATTGAGATCTAAAATGCTAATGAGCTTCAGCCCCCACCCCCTGAATGTCCCGAGAATCTCACCTTCATTCCCGAGCCCTTTAAAAGTGTGTACTTACTCAGGTTCACAAAGATCCAAGTTTGGGCCACCCAGGCATCAACGCCACAGTTCACCTTCTAAGAAACTGATATTGGTGGCTGACGCTGACTTTTGATTACCATGGATTACATTTTTGATTGTTATCTGCCTGCCCTGACCACTGCCTGTCTTACCGTTACTGAGTTTGTCTATTCCCTATTGCTCTGTTTTCCGGTATTTGGCCCATTGCCTGTATTAACAATTCTGTTAATTAAAGTGCTGCAGATGGATCCACGCGACCCTGAGTCCTTGTTACACATATGTTCGGGTCATAGTTTACCCTGAAACAAAACACATTTGGTGCTTGGGCCATAATAATCAAATCGAATTTCTTTATTAGCAGCAGGAGCAGTATGGAGAAGTTTGTCATTTTCCAGAAAGAAAAAGATGATGATGTTGATTTCCACTCCACACTCCACACTGATTTCCTGACTGCGCGTGATGCACATGATGGTGACGTTGCTGATGTTGATTGGTCACAGGAAGAACGTTCAAGAAGCCTTTTGACAGCCGCCCCCGAATTCAGTGATTTAATTCGCACATTTTGACAAAAGGTCTCATCCTTCAAGGGGATTACTCTCCATCAGATATGGCTGGTAGCTTGACAAGACGAGCTACAGGTCTAGTATATGTTCGTCTCTCGACTTGCACTGTAGCTGACCTTACTCTGTCATCCGCTCCTGGGTGCACATCGGAGATCTTCCCCACTGGCCACAAAGCTCGAGGGAGCTGAGGGTCAACAATCATCACTACATCCCCAATTTGTAGATTTCCCTTGTCCGTCTTCCATTTCTGTCGAACTTGGAGACTGGGCAGATAGTACTTAATGAAATGTCTCCAGAAATGGTCGGCCAACAGCTGGCTGTGTCTCCAGCGGCGTCGACTTAGCACTCCTGAGTCTTGGTACACCACCTGGGGCAAAGCAGCATCTCTGCGTCCAATGAGGAAGCAGTTGGGGGTGATTGGGTCAATGTCAGAGGAGGTGTAGCCGAGAGGTTTCGAGTTGAGGATCCCCTCAATTTCGGTTAACACTGTTCTCAAAACTTCTTCTGTCACAGTCTACGCCCCTAAAGTAACTTGGAGAGCTGTTTTAATTGAACGTATCTCCCTCTCCCAGCATCCACCAAAGTGGGGTGCTCCTGGTGGATTGAAGGCGAACTTGATTTGCTGGGAAGCGAGGTGATCTTGCAGCTCCTCATGCAAGGCAGCAAAGGATTCCTTCAGCTCTCATTCTCCACCCTTGAAGTTAGTGCCTTGATCACTTAACAACTCGTTTGGCTTCCCACGCCGAGCGATAAGGCGTCTCAGGGCCATCAGGAAGGAGTCTGAATCTATGCTCGCCAACAGGTCTATATACACTGCTCTGGTCGTAAGGCACTTGAATAATATGCCCCACCTCTTTTCATTTTGGCGTCCGATTTTAATCATGTAGGGACCGAAACAGTCCATGCCAGTTGAGAAGAAGACAGGCTTAAAGAGCTGTTGTCTTGCAAGTGGCAAGTCAGCCATACGAGGAACTTCTGGTTGTCCCTTCCATTTTCGACATTCTCCACATAGACGTTGGTGTCGCCCGTACTGCTTCACGCCCTCGCAACACCCAGTAAGTCCTTCTTAGCTCCACGAACACGCGTTCTGGCCCAGGGTGGTGCAGCTTTTCATCATAATGATAATGAGTTTGGTCACAGGATGTTGAGGACGATGGGATGAATAGAATCCAATTCTTGATCGCTGCAGCATCTTAAACACCCCCCCCCCCACATGAATGAGACCACTGGTAGGGTCAAATTCAGGAGAGAGAGAAGCCAGCCTGCTTGTCCCGGATACTGGTTTCCCAGACTTCAGTTGGACCATCTCGGTAGGGAAGGACTCGGTCTGCATTTGACGAAGCACTGTTTGTTCTACCTCTCTCTGTTTGTCGACACATGCAACGTTCGCCGCCCTGTGAAGCTGCTGACTTAATGCCTTTATAAACTCTGCCAGTGTGTCATACTGCTGTGGATTTGGCAAGGGTTTAACTGTAGTCGATCCACAAAATGCAGACTGCCTTAACTCATTACCCTGTTCTTCAGCAGGCAAGGAAGGGTGCTCGGGCCAATTCGCTGGTGGCAGTTTGAGGAATGAAGGACCCTCATTCCACTGGCTTCCTTTTACTAGGTCACACAGGCGTTTACCTCTTGTGATGCTGTCTGCAGGATTGTCCTCGGAT
>JAZGTJ010018394.1:0-11471 GCA_036877575.1 Botia almorhae | reverse complement strand
CCCTGCCGAGGGATTTCGTGGACGGTGTGGTTCTGAAGGTGGCGAAGACCTTGCTGAGCCTGACCGAGAAGAACACGCAGAGCGGCGAGTGCAGTGACGTGTGGAACACAGGAGGTAAGAACAGTTCTACGTCTGGCTCCACTGGGAGGTGTCATGTGACATGCCTGTAGCAGAAAAACAAGTGAAAAATCACACACCAGCCTAGATTATGTGCGACCCATTATATCATACAGTCCTGGTATAATTTTCATCGTTTGTTATAGAATAAGATTTTCCTACCATGAAAATGGTATTCAAGCTGTAAACATAAACATTGTAAAACATTAAAACATTAAAAACTGAGTTAAATGATATAGGTATAATAAGATTAGTCTGTGTGTTATCTCCCCGTTCTCAGCTAACGCGTGACATGTTACGTAACTCTCAACATCTGCCTGACGCCGGAAGAAAACAGACTGGTTTGAGAACTGAGATATTAATTGAATGGAGTGAATGAGATACAGAATACAGTTAATACAGAATGGTGAAATACTGTGTTTTGTTTGTGGTTAGACTTGAATCTACAGTCGAGTATGTTTATCTCAGTGAAATCTCTGGAATTTCACTGGAATACTCGTAAACTTAATGATGAGTTTATCATTTTAAACTGGATAGATTTTTGTGGGCGGCACGTCATTGGGCAGCCCGAATGACATCTGCTGATCTTTCTTTAAACTGCTTTGGTCCTGTGTCTGTGTGGTCCACACGGTTTAACCGGCAGACCCCTGCACATATTTCATAGCACAACTCAAATACGGCCCTTCCCAAAAATTACATACAATAATATTTAATTCACTACTGGGAGCGAAAGAGAGAATTAACTAGACGAAAAGAGAGCCGATTGCCCTCAGGGCAGATCCTGGATGTAGTTGTCTGTATGAGTTATGCTCCCTCACTTTTCATGTTTTATGCATGAGATATATCAGTGTTGGAGGTATTTCGAGAAGGTTTTCTTAAATGACATGCTTTTAAAGGGCCGCTAAAGCTGAGAGAACGTTAAGAGAACGTTGCTATATCCTACGTAAGAAAATGGTTCGTAAAACTTATATTGCAGTATAAACGTTTTAACAAGATGATTCTATGATCAGTGAATAATCAGACACGATTGTAAAAGAACAGACTCTCATTTGCTTTTATTTACTGTTTTAAAATCTAAAATGTATTTTAATTAGTGCCAAATGTTCATCGTTTAATTGGGTGACAGTGAGTGTTTACAACATAACA
Source organism: Botia almorhae (assembly GCA_036877575.1). Taxonomy (NCBI): domain Eukaryota; kingdom Metazoa; phylum Chordata; class Actinopteri; order Cypriniformes; family Botiidae; genus Botia; species Botia almorhae. The sequence goes on along the minus strand of JAZGTJ010018394.1, from coordinate 10,208 downwards.
TTGACCGCTATCAGCTCGTTATAAAAGCCAAACAATGCAAGACAGCCTGGTTTACATGAGCTTTTCAAATCTCTGTTCTCTCTGGTTTTAGCATCCAAACATAAACAGACATCCTTGCGTTGAATAATTCATTAGGACGTGTTTACGTGTACAGCGAAATCTGGTTTTGCATAAACCATTTGTGACCTTTTCCAGATAAAAGAACACAGTTTAAGTTTGCGTGACCTTGCATGTACATGTTGTGGAGTTATTAGGCATAATCGGCATAAGATCACGCGTGTAAACTCTGTGATGTCACAATACAGTAACAGTAAGACATTATCGATGCAAGCAAGTCATTGTCGAGTCATTTCAATTGACTTGCTCTAAACTTGGATCCTCTCAGCCATTAATTCACATTTGCCTGTTCGTCTAAAGGGCAACACAAATTGCACTGTTATAGCTGTTATAGCAGATATTACATTAGGTCTCAGATGCAAAGATGTCTGGCGTCTGTGATTCTAAGCCAGCGTCTGATCACATTAACACCTGTATGTATAAATCTTTAAGTAATTATTACATTTTTGCTGGTGATAATAAAAAGCTGCTGATGTCATGTTAGGGACTGTGATGATTTGTCTGGTTCCCCCACCAGTGGGTCCATGGACTCATGTTCCTATAGATGAAACAGCCATGTAGACTTCTCAAGATCATTTACGACATGTTCCCTCTCAAGAAGAAACATGCGTACTGGCAGAACAGTCTTTAAAAGAGAGCTGCAACGATGCCATTAAGATATCGTTTTTGGTTCCCCATAGAACCATTCAGTCAAAGGTTCCTAAAAGAACCATTTCTTTCCTACCTTTCATAGTCTAAAGAACTTTTCCACCACAAAGAACCTTTTGCGAAACGGAAAGGTTCTAAAGATGTTAAAGGTTCTTCACGGAACCAAAAACGGTTCCTCTATGGCATCATGAAGCACCTTGTTTTAGGAGAGTGAAGGTTAGGAAAACAATATACCTCTTAGAAAGATACACACCTAAACTGACATTCACTGGTTCCAATCACGAGCCCGTGGGTCAAGCCATCAGAGATTGGGTTCACCAAACGCTGGCAGGGGAAATGGTTTCAGCCACACATCAGGTCTCACCGCCTATGGGTCTGCTCCTGGTTGCTATGGCAACAGGTTTACGGTCTGAAGGTTTCAGCCAGCCTCGTTTAAAACGTGTTCCATGAATACTAGGGGGGGATTTGGGAAGCTATTTATAAGTGTGCATGAAAAGGATGCTCATTTGATCCCATATAGAAACACATTCTAAAGGCCTCTTACGAGAAGATGAACTTATTTGAAGTGTAAATTCGCCTCAGGCTGACATATGTATCGTTTCCAGCAGGGGCTACCTGGGTGGTGTATGATGAAAAATAAGGTGTTTTATTACTGAGATCGTCGGTTCATAGAGTCTTCAGTGCCGGGTTCACGTTGGGTTCCCCAGGAAATCCGGTATGCCGTGTTTGAGTGTAGATTGCTTTGGGAATTTACCTCAGGAAAAGATCTATTTGCTAGCGTGTTGTTGATTTCTGGTGTATTGGTAGCTAGTAGTGAATAATATTCCCAGCAGCGTGTTACCAGATCATAGATTACCAGGCTGTTTTTATTAACAGAAGTATTTTTAACGATAATTTAAATCCTTTTTTTTTTGCTAAATGAAAAACACAGGCCTGCATTGTAAGTCCAGGATCTCTCAGACAGTAATTCCTCTCAGACTTCTTTCTTTGTATCGTGATGGGTTGTTTGGCGAACGCTGTGCATTACCTCAGACGTTTGAAACGGCTGCTGCTGTTAGCTGAGTCACAAAGCTAAAAAATCGAAACATCACAAAGGCCAGTGAGAAAGTCTGCCAATGACTGCAAGTCAGTGATAACTTTAGAAGGTGTTTTAATAAAGTCATACATTGACTGAATGTCATATTTTAGCTTTAATATTCAACAGTGTTCGTGAAAGAATGGGAGTGTGTTAAACGATCTATGATATAATGGAAATAACAGATCACAAATGACTGTGATCCAGTGTGAAAAAGAAAATGATCAGCTGTTCATTCTTTCCTGTCCTCTGACTTTTTTTTATAAATTTAGCAGTATTATAGGGACTGCTTTTATATTGATGATTTCATTCTGAATAGGTTTAAGTAGATTTTGTGTGACTAGTTTCTGACCAAGGCACGGAAAAGCATTCTAGCATTTCTGAGACTGACTTTCACAATATTGTATGTATTATATTAAAAAAATTAAACACTTGTATGAATGCGAATGTGTACGGTAATAAAAAATGACAAAGAAGGAACACATTCAAAATTATTTCCTTTATCCAAAATAATTTTGTTGTTCATCATTTATTTTCATGTTTGGATATATTTTTTTCCAGTACTGGCCGCAGTATTGTAATTGGTTTGTAGAATAAATGGCGATGGTGCTTTGATACCTTCGGTAGAAAATAAAAAGTAAATGACCTTTTCTTTCTATAAAATCATTATCTTCCTCTTCTCTAATATCAGCTCAACTATGCGTCTTCCTCCTCAGGCAGTTTGTTAATAAGTGAAGTAGCTGATCTTCTGCACCACGTCACTCTACAGACGCTGAAGAAAGAGTGCGGGGGTCTCCAGACCCTGCTGAAAAACAACCACCAGGTGTTCAGAGGTATTCAGATGCCTTCCAGCACTTTGTTCTCCAGCTATGATTGATGCTTGACAGATGTTGCTCCTCTGCTGTTCCATAGTTTTCCAGCATTTTCAAGTTCTCCACCATTTGAAAGAATTCACGTAGGATTTTATTTTGTTAACATTGTGATCCTTAAATATGAGATCATTGTACTCTGATAAATGAAGGACACTCTTAATAGTGGCGATATACATCATTCTCACAGCGTCAAATAAAATGTCCGTGCTTTGAAACACGTTTAAAAAGATGCCGAGGTATTCATACTGAAGTGTGATTAGGTCTGGAAAAGGATGAAAAGGGAATTCAAACTCCTCGGCTTTGAAGACAATGAAAATGTCACTGGTCAACATTACGGGACAGCTGAAAACCACACAAAATATGACCCTGCACAGGAATGCTGTGGAGATGCCAGTTTAATTTTATCCTTTTCAAGTCTGACGGGTAAATTGTAAATATTTCTCTCTGCATCTGTTTCTTTTTTCATAGTGGAGGGGGGGAGGGTGTTTATTCGAGACTGGAGAACTCAAACAGCAGCACAGTGTTCCAAAGTGAAGTCCAAACGCAAACCCCCTCCCTCAGGTGCCCTGAAGACCCGACTATGCTGGTTCCACAGCCACCATCCGCACGGTTGCCCTCTGCCCAGTGAGAGCTGTGCCTTTGCTCACGGAGAGACTGAGCTGAGACCCTCCACCAAACCTCTGAAGATGATTCGGACCTGATCCAGAACCTTTATCTTTTAAGGTGGCTGTACTAATAAAATACTTCCGATTTTTATTATTTGATATTTTAAGTATTTTTGCTGTCCGTTAAGTATCCATGATGGACCTTTTCTTGGACCTCAGGTCTTAGAAACAAACTGTTATTCTTTACATTGAATGTATCTCTGTTCTATGAGAAACATGTAAACCGTTTGTCAGACTTTGTTGTCAAATAAATCTGAAACTGCGTAATGAGATGCATCGACTTCTGGCAGGAGATCCCCCCACTGGTGCATGAAAAGACTGGTGCCAGGAGAGGCCATGTGCAGTGTAAATGTTAGGGGCATGAATAATTTGGAGGGCCGTGTGGGGGGTTGGACCGTGTGTGGGTCACTGGCCCTCTGCTAAAATGTCATCGGACAGGATGTTCCTCTTAGACCCGTGGGGGTCAGTCGAGGTCAGGGTCTCTTGGTCTCTTACATCATAGATGCATATAAACACATGAATGAATCAAACAGCAAGCGTTTAAAAATGAATGCAGGAGAATTGGCACATTCATAAGTGGGAAGTCACAGCATTTAATTGGTCTGAATATTAAAAGGCAGATAGCGATTTGCAGATTTTGGGGTAGCTCATGGACTGATATGTAATAAACCCGAAACACAAATGATCCTTGATTTTCCAGCAGGGTTGAAATCTTCACTATATTGAATGAAAATGTCCTGCCTTCATTAGCAATACTATTCAAATTTTAAAAAGGCACTTAATAAATTAAAGGCAAAAGTTCTTTAGTGTAAAACTGAATAGCTGGTTGATTTGTATATGTTTAGGAGTCTGATTTAAGCTCCAAAAATGGTGTTTGTTAACATGAGATTAATCTGGGCTAAATTACGGATTTATTTACCTCACAAAAAAATCTCTTATAAAAAAACATGGTTACTATTGGTAAACCATGGTAACCACAAATTAGACGTGGTTTTGCTACTGCAACCACAGTTTAACCATAGTACTCATAGTAAACTGTGGTTATACATAAATCAATACGGCAAATCAATGGTTATTGCACTTTTACTAGGTAAACAACTTAAGTAAACCATGGCTAATTTTCGTAAGGGTTTAAAATAGGATTTGTTCATGACAAACACACGTAAGAGAAGAATCCACGGACAGTTTTACTTTCACGGCAGGGCACCTGTACTGAAGCGCCGCTCACAGTATGTCCTATTTATGTCAACGCATGAAAAATGGCTTGTTTTGCTTTCGCGTGCATTTTCCATGTTAATTAATATACCGTGCTTGTGCAGTTGCTGATACTTCCAATATACACTAATCTATTTAAATATGTTCATGTATTTTTAAACATTAAGGGGCTATGGGTGGAACTGCCTGCGCACGTAGATCGGGGAAATTAAAATTTGGTTCGTGTATTTTACCTGCGTTTTGGTGAGGTCGTTATATTAAAAAGAAAAACAGCTGAAAACAGCTTAGCTCTGGTTTAAGGAGTCTCCAGCAGAAGCTCGTGAAAGCTAATAAAGATGCATGACTTTATTGATCGCTAGGTTTGAACCGGACCACCTTGTGTTTCTTTTAATGTTGAGTCAGTGCGTTAGATGTCGGGGATAACCCGGGTGCAAATAAGTGCGGCCGTTCGCTGTTATACAGACTCTAATGAGGCAACTTACGTAAGGTAATTACCAAGCCTGTAGGAACCCAGTTAAAAATGTCCGTAACGTTTCCATGAAGTTACAAAAACATTAAAAATGTTCTTTTGAAAGTTTTAGGAACGTCCATTTTTAGACGTTGTATTAACGTATTATTTCTTGTTTTTTTTAAAAACATTACCCTTTTTATTTATTTTTTTATATATGGTTTCTAATGTAAAACGTTCTACTAACGTTACTACAAGAACGTTTTTGATCACTTTAAGAGAGCTTTCATAGGACGTAAGCCAATGTTCTGAGAACATTCCCTATTAGTTGAGAGATTTTTCAGTCTCTTGCCTTCTGGTAAGAAGTCAGTTTGTTAACAGGTCCAGACCTCTATGTAAAACAGATGACTAATCGAGTCCTCCCCTCGTTTTGTATAATGTACGTGGCAGACCGTGTTGGCCCTTCATCTAGCGGCTGTTCTCTTTAACGGAGGAAATGCGCGTTATGTACGTTTGACCTGCATTCGCTGTTCATTCTTAGCTCTGCAAATAATTTTATCAGCTGCCTGCATCATAAATTTGTTCTCACCTCCTCCCGTGCAAAAGCACCATTCACGGCTGCCTCATAAACTTCACTTGCCGCGTTCTACGCATCAATAAGTGAATAATCGGGAAAGCTGAGGAAACGGTGAGGTATTTTCTTCCAGTACACTACATTACTAAACAATGCAAAGCTTAAAAAGATTCTGAAGATCTTTCAACTTGGAAAGAAGGCATACGATTGCAAGAAACCTAAACGCCATGAAGCTGTTGACAAAAAACAGCCGCAGACCGTAGTTAAATTAAACTCAGCCCTTGATGTGTTTATCTACTGTATAAAAAATGGTAGACGCACTCCACACAGAATAAGCAAGTCTGACAAATGGGAAGTCAGAGTTAAATCTGGGTCAGCAGAAGATGAAGCAACCTGGCCCTTCTTCTATGCACACAACACACTGTTCTGTGGACTGTCTTTATAAGTGAATGCGAGTTTTCAAATATGAATCTTCCCTTATTGGGTTTCAAACTGAGTCACAGAAGAGGACCACATTATGCCGCTTTAAGACTGCAGAGTCATTTAACAGCATTAGCTTCTACAGCTGCAAAAAGGAGAATTTGAGGTCATAACTGGCTGTAATGTGGTGGGGTGTGTTTGTTGTGAGGAGAAACAGGAAACCAGTGAGATCAGTCTTGAGGTTGTTGGCAGTGCAGCAAAATGAGGTGGCGACCCTCCTGGGTTTGGTTTGGGGTTTTCTTAGTTTATTGTAAATTCGTGTTACCGTGTAATCTGAGGTTTACACAGTTCAAGAGAAGAGACGTATGGAACACTTGAGACCATGAACAATTTTGGTAACGCTTTACAATAGTAACAAAGTCCCCTTTACAAAATCCCCTTTGTAAGCAGTTGATCACTGTGTTTTTTTAAATATTTGTTAATGTTAGTTAATGCAAATACAAATACTCATTGTTTTACTTTAATAACATTAACACAACTTTCATAGTGTTTGTATAAAATGCTATAAAATATGTTTGCTTGTAGCATGAAGATTTCAACATAAACATAAGTGTTGAAAATGACATTGTTTAATAAGTTAACTTATGTTCATCGTTTTGTCAAGTGCTACCAGTACTTTACATGTTAATTTTACTTAATTGTAATTAAATATTCAGTTGCTGCCTCCCTCAAAAACTTCATCCGTCAATGTCGCTGTTGGAAAAGGTTTCTTGAGGAAAACGGTCGCCGGATGCGTTACTGGATCTTGTATTTTGTAATGTTTGTTTTTCCTTTAGTTTTTGTACTGACAGTTATTTTGCATTGGAATTGTTTTTGCGTTTCTCACTCCCTCAGCGAGGACACCTCTGACTGTAGGAGATGGCACGTGTCATTCTTCCGTGTTCTAGAACTCGGAGAGGAATGTTTTTGTTAGACCAGAACTCCACAGTGAGGAATGCTTCTGCAGGGCCACAGGAGCTAAAGTTTTCCCTCTTCATTCCTTCTTCCTACATGAAATTCTCTGTTCGTTTTCTCCTCTTGTTCGAAGGAGGGAATGTTATGCTGTCCATTTCTTGTTTTTTTGCCATCCTATTCTTTGTTTTCTCAGTAACGAAACCAGACTGGAACATATTCTTATGCAAATATTTGTTATTCCTAAAAATGATGAACCTATAGTTGTATTAAGTAACAGAACATTTAGCAAAGTTGTTTGTTGTTTTGTTTAGACCTTGGTTGGCTCTGCTCAGTTTGGTATTTTATTATGTAATTCAATGAAATGAACTTTTTGGAGCCACTGTATAGAATTTTATTCTTTGGGCAAGTAAGGAGTGAGGAGAAAACATGAACGCATATAAAACACCCTCCGTTTTATATTAGATTTCACAATGTTACACAAGCAACAATGACAAATGCCTCAAGGTGCCTCTCTCTCTCTCTTTCTCTCACTCTCTCGTTCTCTCTCTCTCTGTCTCTCACTGTCTCTCACTGTCTCTTTGTCTCTCAGTTATTACTACATGCACTTCTTTGCTATATGTGCTGTCATAAAATGCTGCCATGAAGTTCAGTCAAAGACCCTCCACCTGTCCTCTGTGTGTGTGTGTGGTGTGTGTGTGTGTGTGTGTGTGTGAGAGAGAGAGAGTCAGAGATTGTGTGTGTGTGAGAGTGTCAGAGATTGTGAGTGAGTGTGTGTGTCTTTGATTCTGAGTCTAGCTGACAGATATCTTTCTCACCTGGGCAGAGTATGAACTGTGCTTTAAATCTCAGGTTCAGTTCAGTCCAGCACGACACATTCTGCTTTATTTTTGTCTCTTGACAAACTGACGCATTGAATGAACTCAGAGCTTTTGTTCTTTAGCCCAAGTGCTCGTGGCTGAACACATCAGTCGTATAAACGGCAGCGTTGAAGATGTTTGCCTTTTGAAATTTTTATTCAAATGCCTAATTAACCAAACTGCACACTCCAGGGTTGTTATTTCACACTTCTAACTGCACACTATAGCCTAGCATATCAACTTTTGTTTCTATGCAAAAACAGAGCAGATATGGTGTGGTGTTATGTCTGTAAGCAATCTGACCCTGTTCTGCCGGCTGTATTGCTCATTTCTGTGCTGTTTTCTTCAAGGTTTCGCAATGTGACGCGTGGATGTGACTCTCTGTTCTATGTGGCTGTTTCTTCATACTTTTTGACCTTCAGCTGCACCACCTCCACACACAGCTCAGAGACCTTTTAATGCATCTTTGCTAAATCTCTTCCCTCTCTCTCAGAACTCAGCTCTTACCCCCCCATCTCAATTCACAAACGCATTCTTTCTGACATCTGTACACCTTCCACACGAGGGTTGTGAGGGTGTCGAATTGACAGTTCGAGAATAAAGACATTTTGAGGATAAATGGGGAAACAACAAAATCTGAGTGCTAGCTCTGTGGGTGGGTGTGTTTGTGTGATTCTGGTATTCACTACGTTATGGGGACCAAATGTCCTCTTAATAGCAGTAATAGCGGTACATTTTGACCTTGTGGGGACATTTTTAGGTCCTCCTGAGGAAGCAAGCTTAGACATAATACAGAATGATCTTTTTTGAAAATATAAAAATGCAGTAAGGTTTCTGTGATTGTTAGTGTAGTGAGATGGAATATACAGTTTATACAGTATAGAAACCATTACGTCTATGTAACGCCCCCATAAAAACATGAAAACCTATGTGTGTGCGTGTGTGTGTGTGTGACAAAGTTATGAGAGAAATGTTATGAATGTTCTTTCATATGGAGAAACATCCAGCCTGTTTTAGGCTATGAATTAATACTGAAATACTGTAACTTCCTGTTTGGAGACTTGTAAACTATCTTTTCCTGTTTCAAGATGCCGTCAAAGAGAAGGTGTATTTTTTGCTATGCAAAGCCAATATGGACACAAAAGATGACCAAAGGGAGTTTATTCCCTCCCCAGTGTAAAAAAAAATCAGTGTAGAGTTTCATTCTGGCTTTTTTTTAATGCAGGTTGCATCTATGAAAAAACACTCATCGCAGCATAATGCAATTTTCTGAGGTTAGCAAGTTAAAGTGATGAATCGTGATATTATGGGAATATTTGGAGTCTCGAGTTCTGCTGAAATGAGACATTACGGACGTTCACATTAATCTTGCGGCAAATATGGATGACATCGGACAACCATGAGAATTAGTGGGAATTTTCAGATGGCATCTCCGCGGCTTTGCGCTGATGGTTTTTCAGTGTGTTTTGGTTTGGACCGCGTGAAGCCAAATTACAAGCCCTTTAAACTGAAAATGACGGAGGAATACGGCTGCTGCCTGAGGTCTATAAAACGCTTGGAGTGGCTTATCTGTTCACCCTCCCCTTGGAGTACTTTAGGAAACGCTCACATATTCCCTTGGCGATGGTTTTAAATAGACTGGAGGTAATGGAAAGCTATGACTATGAGGAGAGCTAAAAGCTGACAGCTGATTGGCTAGATTTCTGTCATGTGACCGCTACACATGGTGTCGGTTGAACAAGTGCAATGGCTGGTACAAAACATCTTAAAAATGAGTCACATAAGGAACAACTGATTGAATATCATTTACTATCAATAAGTAACATTAAACCAGGAAAGTTTTATGTAACATTTAGCACCGTCTCAAGGCAGTAGAATTCCTGGTCTGTTTACGTTCATGGTGGGATGACAAGACTTTGCAAACTGAGGTTTGTGAGTTATAAAATGCAAATGTATAACCTTAGGCAAGGGGAAAAGGTTAACTAATGATTATCTAAGAGCTTCTCCTTCAACTCATCAGCCAGAGTGCCGTTTAATTCTTGAAGGATGTCTTTCAGAAAACCGTCTTACTTCAAAAGCAAACTTTGATCTGGTGCAGCCTTCCCTTGAACCTTGCCTCCGGTCCATGTGAGATTTGGACGTCCTTCTCATATTATTGTTTAAGACAGATATGCTTAAGGCTGAGTTGTTGCATGGCATGTCTCGTATAATTATGATTTAATTATGCTTAATAACTTAAGCCAAGTTACATCATTGCTGAAATCAGTCAGACTATCCTTGACTGTTACACTAACATTTCCATGTTATTAAACAGGTTTCTCATCAAAGGGAAGTGCACGAGGACTTTCTGTTACTGAAAATGT
>JAZGTJ010018393.1:0-11472 GCA_036877575.1 Botia almorhae | reverse complement strand
TCATTCGTTTGTATCCAAACCTGTCTGGAGTTTCTTCATGCAGATACACACACCGCCACAGTGCATTATTACTCACGGTACGAGTTTGAGTCTGGCCTAGCGCGTACCAAAAGTAATAATGGACCGTGAAGCAGTTACATGACCTCAGCTCTTCTTTAAGGCACTTTAAGTAAAATTAAACAGTTCATGTGATTTTCAATGTGTGTTAATATAACAAATTGATGAGATGAAAGTTTCTGTGATTTACCACAAATTCACAGAATTTACCATTTCCAGACGTCAGAAGTTTGACATGTCTTCACATCTTTGTCTCTGTTGGGGTTCAGGTCCCCAAATCACAGACGTCGGCCCCTTAATTTAGCCGAACAGCAGTCAGAGATTTTAAATCCATCTGTGACTGTTGTGATGGCATTAAAATAATATAAAACTTTAAATTAGCACGTAATATTTTATACATATTCTAACATAAATAAATGATGTTGAGGTTTATCTGCACAGAATAATGCATGAGATACATTACACAGTGTTCAACACAAAGCCTCAAAATGCTTGTCCTCAAAAGTGCAATACACACGCAGTTATTTGCGTAGTAGCAGCAATTCCACGCTTTCAGTATTACATTTTGTCAACAGAGAGCGCTATTTCCATGAACTACTGAATATATGCACATTAAATTAATACTGTGTAAATTGCAACCCAAGATTCTTTGAAAAGAGGTGGTTTGAAATTCTACCTGAACATGATGGATCTGTCCCCAAACATGTGTTGGTCCAGACAGCAGATCCGAGTTTTAAGAAGGTCCATGTTTGATACCATGTTTGAGCTCCAAAACCTGGACTTTGCGTTTAATCTGGTCGATTCACTGTTGCCTCAAGCTGGACATGTGAGGAATGAAACACTTTTGTGGTGTAGAAGGTTCTTTTATTTCACCTTCCTGTGGAAGTGGGAATCAGGATGGTCATTCCCAAACCGGAATTCCTGTGTGTGTTTGAAACTGATAAAACTGTTGCAAAGAACCAACTCCATCTCCTGCTGAAGTTTGTCAACTTTGAGGAAAAACTTTCTAAAGAAACACGATTCCTTTGAAGTTTTGCATACGTACTAAATTTAGAAAGAACAACTGTAGAAAGAAGAAAGTCTTTTATGTCTTTTATGATTCATTAACATTATTAGTTTGTTAATAATCTAATAATCTGTGTGCTTTATTAAACCTTCAAACATTCAACAACCATAATCCGTTCTGAAGTTGAGTTGCAAAAATATTGATTGTTTCAAAATAATCAGGTGTGGGAAGTTGTCATAATTGAAGGGGATTTGTATTCATAATACAGCCTTCGTGCCTTCCCTTAAACATCTTAACAACAACTTACACCAGCCTGGTTTACTGGCTTAATGTTTGCTAGTCTCACAGCTTGGTCAGATGAGAACCAGCATGGTCAGACTAGTTTAGGCATATTTGTTGCTTTTATTAACAGTTATAACACTTTTTTATATAAAATTATTAAATTAAGCATCAAACCGACATGTCTGTGACATGTAAATTAACATTAGCTGAGATACAGTCACTAGGGAAACAGATGTTTAAAGCCATTGCTGTTACTTTACTGTACTGTAGCACAGCTGAAATGCTGCATTAACCAATCAGACCAAAACTGATCAGAACTGATTCATGATCTATAATATCATGAGAACAGGAGAATGCTAAAGCTTAAGGAACAGAAATGTGTATTTCAGTCATGAGGTCACCCGGTTTCATTCGTACCTGAGGAATCCTATTAGCAGGAGACACAGAGAGGAAACAGGAAGCTGCTGCTGGAGGCAGATAACAGGTCCCGCTTCATCCGAACAATACAAATCTCAGGCGCGCAGGAAAAGGACCTGCGTCAGCACTCAGTGACAGATTTTAGAAAGACAAAATGGTGCCAAATCCAAAGTGTCCTGAGAACTGTTTCATGTACGAACCTCAAACACAATGCTGCGCTCCTTTAATTTATTCGTAAGTGTTGTTATGAAACTCTTCCATGGAAAACGTTTATCCAGGACACTGTAAACCCTAAATATACTGTATTTTATACTATAAATAGATATGTTCTGTGGAAGCCACAGGACTATGAAATGTTTGTGCGGTCTGAATGCAGTGATTGGATGTCCTGCATGCCTGTCAGTTATGTCTCTGTTCATGTGTTGGAGGGGGCGTGGCTCTGAAGAGTGCGCGTATGCTTTCAGCTCGCTATTGCTAGCCTTTTAAGGGCCCACGTGCATGTATTTAAACTACTTTTTTTTTTTTTTAGTTTGTATTTTAACTATAAACTAAAACTTGAAAGGTACTTTCAAGGCACAGTTTTGAGTTTTTCAGTCTCAACTAATACAGCTCCTAAATTGTAAACATTACTACACAGTTAGCTGGGTGCTTGTGTTCCAAACCCAGCCTGGGGAATAAATCACCTTTCTCCCCATCGGGGAGCTTTAAGGACATGCTTTTGTCTTTAACATGGCTATTGGTAATGTGTGCCCATGTTTAGTGTCCACTTGGTAGTGCCACTTCCTGTAGCCCCTCCCCTCAGCCCAGCCACTCCTATAGGCTGCACAGCAGTTCTGCTAAAGCAATCTCACATCATCAGTGTCGTATGAACATCTACTAGAGAATAAACGACAGAATGCAACAGTTACGAGTAGATGAACAGCTCTGGACAGGAAGTCAGTTCTCGGAGACTATGGGATGAGAATTGTGGCCGTTGTGAGTTCAGGGTGGGGTGGTCATACATCGCTGTATAAAGAAGACGCTACTTAACAAACTTGTTTTGAATTCCTCGCGTTCTGAATGCATTCCACAGCATGAGAACAAACGACGGAAGTGACGTCAGAAATTCTGTTCTTTATCTGGCGCTCTCAGTCCTCACCTGCTGAATTCATCACACGCTCTGAAACCTCAACCCTGAGCCCCAGCTCACTGGGAGCTTTTTATAAGCTGGAGGAAGGCATTCATCTGAACGGCTGATTTCCTTTGAGAACAGACCGGCAGAAAACCTTCCGACCTTTTACACTGTGTGTGAGGTTTTCTTGAGGGTTCTGAGAAAGGCCTCCTAAGATGTGATGATTTCAGATTTAGTTATATAACGGTTCTCTGCAAAAAAAACAACGCAGCTGTTAAAGCAACAAAAGGCACATACAGGTGGTGTAGAACATGATGGCAAGAACACGCCATTAACTAGCTTATGATTTTTAGCTCAATTTAAACAGTTCTTTACAGTTTTCCAGCATAGTCACAATATTTGAACATTATATGTATTGTGTGTTTGGGCAACATAAGCTCCTTTGAAATCTGTTGAATAGATTTTGTGCAGGAATCCAGAACATCCAAGATTTGTACTAGAGAATAAAGCACGTATATGCTCATTTTACAAGTACAACCCCAAAAACTGAACATTTTAAGATTGATTTTAGTCTAGTGCCCCCTTGTGGTCACATATATGTCAAGCTCTGTCAGTCCCTAGTGCTTCTCAACTGCTGCCACAACCCTCAAAATAACATTAAATACAGATTCACTGGTAACAGTTATAGACCAGAATGTGTGTGTGTGTAAAATTGCCGTCTATAGATGTATACTTTATAACTTACATTTAGCAGACATATATATCATATAATAAATATATATAACAAATCATTATTATAATGAAAGTTTTGTGAATTAGACATAAAAACGTAATGCTTTGTTTTATATAAACTGCACGGTTGTATGATAAAACAGAAGAAATATAAAGAGGACAAACAGGACATTTTAAAATGGTCTTTAATTTAAAACTTCTACATAAAAACTGCCAGTTCAGCAGACAAACAGTTTTTCATTTTACAGTTTGAATGATTCAGTAACTGAAATCAAAGTTTCTTTAACAATCTTTAACACCTGATTTGGGCAGTTTATGAGGTCTCTGAAGGAAGAAATCCAGCGAATTCAAAGCACAACACACAGAAAAACACACATTTCAGTTCTTCAGTATTTCTTTATAAATGAACGACGATTTTCATAACACAAAACTGAACGACGATTTTGTGTTATGATCACAAATTGTTTAATTTAGCTGTTTTCTCCTACTGGATATTTGCGGCTAATGACAAAGATCGTTAAGAGTCGTTAAGTCTCTGTGAGGAAGCTGCACAGAGTTCTGAGAGTAAAACAATGTAGAAACTTCACTGAGGCAAAAGTTATAAGACGCATAGAATCTCAACAGTTTTAATTTGTCTTGAAATTCCTGGCATTTATAAAAGATGAAATAATGTACAACGCAACATTAAAGGTTACTTGTCTATATTCAGTGACATTTGACACATGGCAAGTTTTAATGTTGGACCCTGAAAATTCTTTTTTTACAAAGTTAAAATAATCTAAAACAGTATAAACAAAAATGGTATGAGGTGTAGACAGGTGAACATGCAGATCTTTACAAAAATAAATAAATAAACAGCTGAGAAACAGTGGAGGGAAAAACAGACACAAACACGATTTCTTAAGTTAAGACGATTTTCAACCGTCAGAGATCGAAGGCTTGAACTTCATGGAGAACTGAAGCCCTAAGACTGGCACACACACAGAGACAGGGCAAGCCTGCATGCGTCCAAATACATCACCACCAACATGTACTGGAGCATTGCATCACTACAGCTGTACCACCATACACAGCCAGAGGAAGAGAGAGAGACAGAGACCAGCTGCTGAAGTAAGAAAGAGACACAGAGAGCCATACAGAGAAACAGAGAGAGGGAGAGAGTGAAAGAGACCAGCTGCCAGGTTTAAGGAGAGACAGAGAGAGACAGAGAGAAACCAGTTGTTGGAATGAGACAAAAATAGAAAAAGAGCGATAAAGACAGAAAGAGAGAGAGTGGGCCACAAACACTGTTCAGAGGGGATTACTTTTTGAATTATTAATGATAGATTCGACAGTTGTGATGTCATCCTGTAATGTCTGCAGAAACAGCTGTACTTAAAGTATATATATATATAAATATAAACTGATGGTCTTTAATTTAAATAATAAAAGGGGAAACACAAATCTAGCAAAACTTTGAGGATCTCTACATCCCCGAAAAATGATTCTCATCTGAACAGAGCTTTAGTGAGTCAGGAAAACAACAGAGACGTTACTGAGAAAAGCTGGAGATGAAAGAGAGACACATGAGAGAAGTTGAGAAAGTGTGTGTGTGTGTGCGCGCAGGTCACAGGAAGAGAGTTTATGTGTGAGTGAAGTGACAGATCTTTCTTCTCCAGGAGAGAGAGAGAGAGAGAGAGAGAGATCTGTCCTGCTTCACCTCTCGTGAAGATCTACAGCAGCACCTCACAGAGAACTCACACAAGATGCCGAGCAATGTTATGCATTTATTAAATACTACTAATAATAATAACAATATTTGCATTTATTAAAAACTATTATTTATTAATAATAGTAACAATGTTTGCATTTCCTGATGGAAATATCAGTGCTTACAAGGCAGGAAACAAACAGTGTATAATGAAGAGGTTTTGGTAAGGTGACAAGACGTGTTCCCTGATCAAGTCTTAATTTAAACCCTACTCATGCCCCTGACCCAGTTCTAACCTAAACCAGCCAAACACTGACCCTAAAGCTAATCCTGCAATCTGATTGGCTGTCAGAAATGTTGTTCCAGCATTTACAATGTTGGTGATCCAGAAACACATCTCGCTTTGCAAAATCACGTTGGTGAACCAACGACATCACTGCTATTTTATTTTGAATGCTGAACATTCTACCCGTCAAATATAATGATAATACTGTAAATTAATCCACAGTATGTGCTGTGCTAGTGTACTCCTAAAAGTCGACAAATAAACTTTGCACTATGTACATTTACATGTAAAGTCTTTATGCTCCAGGAAGATGCACTAAAAATATTGACGATTATGATTTGTACTGAAGTTAGCACCATGATGCCTGCTAGTTGACAGGGCGTTGCCACGAGGTTGCCAAGGTGTTCTGTTGTGTTTTTAGCACATTGTCATGTGGTTGCTAGGTTGCTCTGAGTGGTTATTCACAACAGCCCACAATTCTGGCTATATAAAGACAAAAGCCCTTTGATATGTTCTGTTTCAATAAAAGTACATCAACAGAGAACAGAATAAGACCGTAGAGAGAGGATGATGATGATATCAGAAAATGATCAATCATAACTGCTGCCTTGCAAGCACTTCATGAACTGAACAAACCAAAAACCAGCCCCTGATGTATGAAATGAGTCCCACCTTTATCAGAGTTTCAGAATTTACTTTACGGAAACAGTCAGCACTCACAAATATTTATTAAATCTAATTTCTGAGGAAACTCCTGTACATGTACATGACCTGCACCTCTGCAAACAAACCTGCAGTCTGATGGTAAGCACAAGGCTACATGTTCTAAGTCCATACGAGAAGCAAACTTTTGCAAATCATCAGCAAGCTGGACGTGAGAAAGTCTGGCTTTGTTTCTCACTCGGAGGAGACGGTTCAGGGAAAAGTGGTCGTGTTAAAAATGGAATTTGCTGTCAGTTAGTTCCTCACAGGCCATTTGACTCTGACTACAGTAACATGCGGAAGATGTGTGACAAGGACACTTGCCCTGCCACTCCTGTGCCAGCCAAACACTTTTAGGAATCTGCGAAGAAAGCAAACAGAAACAAAAAGCAAGAAAGAAACAAAGAAACACATCACACGAGACATGTTAGACATGTTGCGTAAGATTCTGTGACACTCCTTTACAATCGTGAGCAGATTCACAAACAGCAACGAAACCTCAATGAAACACTTAAAACGTTTCGTAAAGCAGTGTAAACCCACAACGCTGTGAGAATTAAAGACGTGGACCATAAATGAATAAATGATGTTGCTAAACAGCATTAAAAAGTCCGTTTTTAAAGTGTGCATAAGCAGCGATGAATTCCTGTTACACACTGCAGTGTGATGTTCTGTCCCAGAGTAACTCCGTCTTCATGTTCTTAGTTTTCCGTGCTGCTCAATGTACAAATCACATGCGACCACTTTTTATCGAACTACACTGAAAGGCATTGTGTGTTCATGATTACATTTATTTTATTTTATTTTTACAGCTGGAGAAAGTCTCCTACATGCATGCAATACTTTTGACTTTTGCTCTTTAATGATGAGCATTTAAACTGCGTGTGATTTGCTGGGTGGGCAAAAAAAAAACCTGAATATTCGTGAGGTACATTAAGCATTTACACCAAAGTAAATGTACCTGAGAAACGTTATTTCATCTTTCATGCAAACAAATCTCTGAAATCAGATATCTCAGTTTGTTAAAAAAATTACAAAAAATTACACTTTAATCGCTACCTAAGCTGTTATTTTGAGGCCACGTCTCAGGGCAGGAAATGCTTATTTTTATTGCCAGAAGGTCAAAGTATTTGTTTTTTCCTCTTGGGACATTTCCTAATCGTTCATAAACATCTGATTGCTTGTAAGAGAAATATAAACAGAAGGTGAGTGATACTGATTACAACAGTAAACAAATATGCAAAACATGAACACGATATGTTCACATAATACGCCATAATGCTAAATATCAACATGATATGTTGGTAAATCAGCCATTTTTATCAGATATCAAAATTACACAGCAGCTGTGTCTTATTACCTAATTTACCCTCACGGGTGCAAAACATATCACCCCGATTTACTTTGAGGGCAAAATACTTCAATATGAAAACAGACCAAAAGTGTGCAACATACTGCATGGAAACATATAAAAACAGGAAGTGCTTGGTCTGCTTCCTCTTTAAATGAGGCTGATAACATTGTATGTACAGTTACACGACATTATAAACGACCCTTCTGGGTTTTCTGTGACGTGGGGTTATATGTATGTCATAGCACCTTTGGCATTCGTGTCCAGAAAGAGTTTGATGTAGGACGTGGGCACGTATCCCTCCTCGTCCTCGTTTCGCCGAACCCGGGTCCAGCCGTCGCCCTTGTCCTCCTCGATGACAAACAGCATCTCACCCTCGCTCATCGAGATGGTGCCCTCGTTCTGGCCTGCAGTAACAAACACCAACTCAAAGTGTTTTGACACGCAGGTGAGGTTCTACAGACGGAGCAAAATCTCTGGTACCTTCGAATGGATAAAGAGCTTTGCATGTTCCGATGGTGCGTAACGGTTCCTCTTCATCAAACTCCTCATCAAACTCAGTGCTGCGGGACTTGAACTGCATGGTCTCTGTGCCGGGCTCCTCCGTGTAGCTGCCATCCGGACTATGTGCAGAAGACATGCAATACGTAAAACAGACAACATTAACTTTGACGTTTCAGTCAGATTACACTTTTTTAAAGTGCGAGTGTCTTACGTGAGCTTGTGTTGAATTCTGTTTAACATAATAAAAAAAAACTAATAAAAAAGCTTTTTCTGTTGAACTCTCTCTAGCTTCAACTAAGGCTAAACGTTAAACGCTCCCCTATTTGTAAGTTGCTTTGGATAAAAGCACCTGATAAATAAATTAAAATGTGAATTATGGCTAATACAGCTATGCGGTTGTTGTATAACAAAACAGGGACGTATTTTAGGAGGTCATAGAATCGACGTTTTTTTATAGCACCAAAAATGGTCACAAATCAGTTCTTCTGGCATAATTATGGCAGGATGTGTGACACGTTTAACAGCCTTTAATTATCTAGTGTTTCAGAATATTACATCAACACTGATTTCTCCTTCCTTACTGTGATTGGACAGCCCAGATTTCTGATCGGCCAATGGTTTTTATTGGAGCGTAAACATGAGCAATTATGCATTCAAATGTGTTTAGTTGTGATGTTATACAGTTGATGAGGGTGTACAGTATGTTACAGTATGGGAAAGTAACAGCATGTTTTACAGTATTATGAACTCTTTCACATTATATGACACTTTTAAGGAAACCGTGTCCATCATATGTGAAATAACTGAATTCACTGTTTTATTTTCGGTAGCCCTGCTTCCTAGGGACTGAAGTACCTCTCTCGGTTTTGACTGTAGCTGTTTGTCAGAGGCACGTTGCCCTGCGAGTCGAAATGAGCGCTCTGTCTTCTCTGAGGCTCAGATCCATTCTCAAGTAATCTCCTCTCCACCTCCGTCAACCAGCCCTGAGAAAACACAAACAATACATGCGTTTACTGACAGTCACATCAGTCACTTCATTTCCCATCATCCCCCTGACAGAGACCTCCAGATCAAACTACTGGAGATTCCAGAATCTGCCTCAGACATCAAGTCTGGACCAAACTTGACTTTCATACAAAATAAACAAGAAGCTCCTTAAATTAACCATTGAAATTAATATAATATTCATATTTTAAAAGCAAATAATTATAATAGCACGAAAATTCAAAACTGATATAGCATGGCAGTAAAACATTCAGTGCACACACACCAGAAAATGCTGTCTTAACTTTTAAACTGTACTGAACAGTCTGTGTTTTGTTGAATCTGTTTGAAGGGCTCTGTGGATTGTGTTTGTGTTTGTTTACCTGGAATTTGTGCGCTTCATGTTGTAGTTTGTCCAAGTTTTGTGTAATCTCCTCAAGCCGAGGATCTGTACTGTCTGGATCCCCTAAATGAGGATTCTTCATGTAAACATCCTTCATTTTAGTCAGAGCGTTCCTGCCAATTATTACAAAACAGACGTTTGTGCATCCGACATCACAAAACTTATACTATATTAAAACTAAACTTATATATTAAAACTTATAGATATAGAAATATCTAAAAAACGTTATTCTTCAGTTTTTATGAAAACGTTTTAAAAACATTACAGACTTAAAAAGCATAGAAAATCTAGAAAAATCAAAATGTCTAAAAAACAGGATGTTTTTAGAACATTTCTAGAACATTCCTATAACGTTCAAAATAAAATTTTTAACATTTTGTTACTCAATGGAAACTTTAGGGAAACGTTCTCACAATCCAAAATTGTTAGCTGGGTTATTAGGGGTTGATCTGGGTGGCTGCTAGACAATAATAAACAACTCTATGTATATTGTAGATAAATCTAGAGATTGATTATAATGAAAAGCTGCGCACTGAGGTCTCAGCAGCCTCGGGCTGGTTTACCTCTGATCCATCTCCTTCTGGATCTCTTTGTTGATGTCATTGAGTTTGGCCTGGAGTTTTTTCCTCCTCTGCTCTGGAGGGAGATGACTGTAGTCCTCTTGACTAGTTCCCTGCAGAGAGACAACAACTAACCACACTTAAACCAACTAACTATTTTAGGTTGTAGGAATTTTTGTAAGTAACAAAAAACACTTTAATGTAAACTTAATGTAAAATTTAAGGAACATTTAAAATGTCCAGTTTGTTAGGTTGTTGTATTAACATGATTATTATCAATATCATATTTTTAATATCAAATTAAACTTACCAGTTTTAGAGAAAGCTGTGAATGTTAAGACAAGATAAACAGATAGAGAACTCAGTTAATACACACTGAGGAAACGGTTACGACGTTTTGCTGTTAAGACAAACAGATTTATAATAAAGATTTTTACTTTTTATAATACAAATCATAAAAAGTCGTCCAATCAGACTGAGCAATAGGAAGATGCTCGAGTGACGCGGCGGGTTGTGAACTCACCCCGCGCTTCAGAGTCCGCAGGCAGTGCATTCTGTGTTTGGTGCCCATGAAGTCATTGAGGCGCTGACTCAGGGGCTCCTTGGGCTGATGCGGGGACTGGGGCCCGTTGGGGAGGCCCTCAGGAGACGGAGAGGTGGGGGGAGGGGGAGGGGGCTGGTGGGGCGACGCTAACAAAGACATAAGCTACAGATGAGATGTGATGGAGACAGTGAGAATGGAATGAAGGAGGACAGGAGGAGAGGTGATGAAGAGAGAACATTCAAGAGCAAAGCCAACATTCAGCATTGCTCATGCACTGATGAAACCACAACCAAAAACAGCCCTGTTCAAATCCTTATTTTTCCAAAAATAATAGTGGACATCACAGAGACTAGTAAGAAAGTAGTAAACGTGTCACAAAAATGACACACAAACATTTATTTATCAATTAAATGCAGATGCACAGATGTGCTCTCATTCTTGCTCATTTTAGTAAGAGGGCCTCTAAGAACCCTATTTAATTCAAATCTCCAAGACAAGCTTTTTATTTGCAGTATAATCTTATGCTGATGTGGGCCCTGTGCACTAATTAACTAGGAAGCTAATTGTCAATCTCACTGTGCTGTTCCTAATGCATTAAAACAGCTAATTAAGCTCTTTAATTGTCAGAATGAAACAATGTTTTAATAACAATTTGCACAAACCCGTAGTTGCATGAAATAGCCATCGTAAATGCTTCCAAACAGCAGGAAAATCACGTAAGCATAAAGCGTGTGACTGTATTCAAGAGTTCACAGAATCTACTGTACACGACTGCAGTTTTGTTTAACAGCAGCATGTGTTTATGATCTGCATCCGGCTGCGTTTCTTTACCTTATTTCTCTT
>JAZGTJ010018392.1:0-11267 GCA_036877575.1 Botia almorhae | reverse complement strand
TCAGGATTTTTTTTTTCTTTTAACCCCTGTATCAGACCCCTTATTAAAAAAACACAGCTTGATCCCAGGGAAATAGTAAACTACAGACCCATCTCAAATTTACCATATATCTCAAAAATACTGGAAAAAGTGGTGTCTTCACAGATATGCTCTTTCCTGAAAAGAAATGTTATCAATGAGAATTTCCAGTCAGGATTCAGGCCATATCATAGTACAGCTCTCATCAGAGTTAATGATCTGTTTTTGTCAGCCGATCGTGGCTGCATCTCTCTTCTAGTATTACTCAACCTTAGCACAGCCTTTGACACTATTGTCACAAAGGCCCAACAAGACTCATAAATTCACTAAACAGATTGCATAGTCGATATCAAAACTTGGATGACTAGAAACTTTCTACTATTAAATTCAGATAAAACAGAAGTTTTACTAATTGGACAAAAACCCTCCACATGGAGCAACATAGAACACTGCCTTACTCTGGATGGATGCTCTATAAAGCCTGCTTTATTAGCCAAAAATTGTGTCATTTTTTATAACAATTTGTCCTTTGAAAGCCATATTTCCAATATTTGTAAAACTGCGTTTTTTCAGCAGTTTATTTAAAAACAATATTCCAAACTTTGGAATAGTCTTCCTAGTGTTGTCCGGGAGGCAGATGCACTCTGTCATTTTAAATCTAGACTAAAGACCCACATCTTTAATCTTGCCTACACATAGTCATATGGATTTATTACTCAATATATATTATTACTCTATATCCCCTGAGGGATTATTAGGCTGCATTAATTAGGTAAACCGGAACCGGAAACACTTCCCACAAGAACAGATGTACCGGCTCCACACTAAATCTGTCTGTCTTTTATTCCCCAAGGTCCTGTAGTCAGCTGGATCCAAACTCTGAGACCAGATGGTGGGGGACTGTATGAAATGACCCTGAGACAGATCATCAGGATTTGATAGACTTTAGTAAACCTATCGTTATTTACATGACAACTTTTAGCTTTATTTTGTTCCCTGCTTAGTCACAGCAGTGTGATGTTATGGCTGCAATTAGTAATATTATGCCTCACCGCTTTTTGTTGGCACGATCTCTCAGTGCCCGACATATGCCCAAATATAATTGGAACCATCAGTTTTCCATCAATAAGTAACTATAACTCATCAAAATCAACTCTGTTCTTATCTAAGAGTTACAAATTAACGTGCTTTAACGTGCCAGAGGAGAACTGGCCTTCTTGGTCGAGCCTGGCTTCTCCCAAGGTTTTTTTCTCCATGTATACATTATTGGAGTTTTGGTTCCTTGCCACTGTCCCTTATACCCCTGTCCCATAAGATGTTGTCTATTATATGCCATTCCTATGCAAGCTGGAATGCATATCTTGCTCAACAATTTTGTGGTTTTATCGGTTTAGTCAACCCTTTATTCTTAAACCAACTATAAACCTAGTATACCTAATTAGTCTTTTACATCCGACACATTATTTGCAATAATACCATTAACATGTCCGACATTTGTTCTGTGTTTTTATTAGTATTCTTCTCTATGTAAAGCTTTGAAGCAATGTAACGTTGTGAAAAGCGCTGTATAAATAAAATTGAATTAAATTAAGCCTGATGCGCGACACCTGTGTTTAGCCATATATAAGTGGGTTACCATGCCTTATTGTTCAGTCTTGAGCCTATGTTACCAGTTGCCTGCTGAAAGTTAAGTGTGTATTAGTTAATGTTCGTGGGCTAAAGTTTCTGCTTTGTTTTTGGAAGCTCTGCTTCCTTAAAGTTTCATTTGCACTTTTCTTGAGTAAAGATTGCCTTTTTGCTGGAAATCAATGACTCTATTTTTGCTGCCTTCGCTCTTGGATTCATTAATTTGGGAGTTAGATCAAGCGTGAAACTCAGTGATATTGAACGTAAGAGACCTGGGTTCGATCCCCACCTAAAACAAATGTGTTACAGCAAGACTGAACCAAAAACATAAATCCAGCGGAGGAGACATTGCCACCCTCTAATGTGGATCACATTTTGTCGGCCATAGCAGGGCAAGCAGCAGCCATTCAGCAACATGAGCAGATCCTTTTTGACATGGCTTCGTCACCCAGTGTACCCTGGTTTTTCAACTACAACCTGGCAGCTTCCCCACAGAGAGCAGCAAGGTGGCCTGCATCATTACCCTTCTTACTGGCAAGGCATTAGACTGGCCCTTGGCTTTGTGGGATCAAAAATCTCCACTTACTGCAGTGACAGCTTTATTGTGAAAAGGAGGAGGGTTTTTCACCATCCGGCCAGCACAGGAGATGTGGACTACCATTTGCTTCAGCTCCCTCAGGGCACTCGGAGCTAGCTCCTAGTCTAGCTTTAGAAAGTGGATGGGACCAGCAAGCTTTGAGGGCCACATTCTACTAAGCCTTGTCTCCCGAACTCAAGGATAAGTTGGCATTTAGGGACCCTGCTCCAGATTTGAAATCTCTGATTGATGTGGCGATCTGAGTAGATCATCGTCTCCAAGAACGACAACAGGAATTACGCCAGTGTGTATCGCGCTCTGGAATTCTCCAATACTCTTGAACCACTCTGGAAATCCAGTGATCTGGAAGAACCCATGCAGCTGTAGTGGTTAAAAAGATCAAAATGATCTTTTAAAAATATTACAAAATCAATTTGAATTTGATTTATATTCAACGGGAATATAAATATGAGGAGTTAAAATCAATATTTATATAATTTAATATGATTAGTACAGTTGAGGTTATTGTTTTGAGTCCTGTGGATTAACTTTAAAGATTCAAGATTCAAAGCGTTTATTGTCATATGCACAGTGAGGAAACAGGTTTCCCAGTGAATGCCAGGACTGTTATATAAACTAAAGTTGAGAAAATATAAAATAACAAAAATGTAAGAAAATATACAATAAGGCACATAAAAGAATAAACTCTGAATATAGAATAAACATGCAAATTGAATAAACGTTGTACTGTCCTCAACATAGCTTTAGTGTTTAGTGTCAGCTAAACTCCCTTCCCTCACACAACTCTGAGGTTTAATGGTCTTGGGCATGGAGTGAAACTACAAATAAACAAATGAAGACATTAGGTAACAATATCCAGAAACTCACAAAACTACAGAATCATAATATTCACATTAGTATATCATTCTGTACTGCTTGGAAATACACATAACCTTTTCATATGCAAATATACAATACAGCAATATGAGTTAAAGCAAAATATGGTTAACACAATATCTCAGTGAAAATGATTAATGAACTTTAACCATAGCCGTTCACATTTATATACAGGTATAATGAACATTAAAGTAGATCAAATGAATACGTACAAGCGATGCTGTTGCAAAGTTAAAGATTACAAAAATATATGGCAATTGATGAGAGCCATCGTTAGCGCTGCCTGCATGGAGCACTCGCTACTTCCTGATTCACGTGAACAGCAGAAATTGCATTTTAAAGTAAAATTAAACTCGCCACTAGATGGAGCTTTAAACCGTTAATAAAATGAATAGGTGAATTACTGTCATTAAAGAATTATAATCAATAAAGCAATTAAATTTCTCATGAAATGAAACACTAAACATGAAATCTGTTTAAATCAAACTTGTTCCAGCACAAACATGCAAATTGAATAAACGTGCAAACTGAAGGATAAATAACAGTGATTGACTTGAAGTCATGTGCAAAATGATTATGTAAATAAGATGCATATAAAAAGATGATAAGATGCATATAAATGGTGGTAGACAGTCCAGCAGTAGTGAAATCTGTTTATTCAGCTACCTGTTTAAAATTGTCTGCAGAGAGGGCAGTGGAATCTCGGTTGCTTCTCAGCAGTCTTCACCACTCTCTGCAGTTGTCTGCGATCCCTCACAGTAGTGCTGCCATACCAAATTGTGATGCAGTTGGTCAAGATGCTCTCCACAACACAGCTGTAGACGTTGCTGAGGATCCTGGGAGACATGCCAAACTCGTGGGGGATGTAAACAGCGGCTAAAAACACAGCAGTAAATTCCCTCTGTTGATAATAGGGATGGTATTTTAACAGTAGAAGCTCCATCTGGTGAGCAGTGCTTATAAAAAGTCTGTATATCTCCACAATTTATGTCTCCACAATGTATCCTGAATTTTTGGGAAATCGCCCTGAATTTTTGTGAAAAGCTAGTTCTCATCCAGGAAAGGGGGGACTGAAATGAAAGTAGATATCTCCCCCCATCCTGCAACCTCTGGAGTTTCAATTCAAGCCACCATCTTCCACAACAACCAGCTTGGTGCTTTCATTGAATCTGGGGCTGCTGGGAACTTTTTGGATCTGAACGTTTCCAGACATTTGGGCATTCCATCCATGCTTCTCCAGAAACCTCTAACCATTACGGCTCTAGATTGCAGACCTCTGGGGTCAGGACAGGTAAGTCACTGCACTTCATTCCTTCAGTTTGAAATTGGGAGTCAAAGGAATTTATGCAGTTTTTTCTAAATTCAGTCACCAAAAAGGTGACTGGGTTTTCTTGGCTAACTTGTCACAATCCACACATTGACTGGTCTAGAGGTGTTGTTAAAGGTTGGGGAACTAACTGTTGTGTTTCTGCTCTCTCTTTTTGCCATTCTCTTGAGATTCTTGAGGCATTTCCAGGGCCTTCAACATTCTCCAGATGGTCTGCCAATGTCAAACAAGATATAGGGTGTACTCACACTAGGCAATTCGAACAGTGCCCGAGTGCGTTTGACCAATCGTACTCGGGCCCGGTTCACGGCAACCGTGCCAAGTGTGAGTACACCCATACTTAGCACTTAAGGCCTACCTGTATCTCAGTTCAAGTCTGCCAGCACAAGATCCCCAGTCCTTTATCCTGGGTCATATCAAGTTCCCAAGTCCACAGAAGCTTCCTATTTCAAAGACCATAGTAGATAGAACTATCTCATACTACTATAAGATAGTAGTATGCCTTCTCTGTCTCTTCCTGAACTGTCCATAGTTCCTTTAGAGTATGCTGATCTCAGAGAGGTCTTCATCAATCTCGAGCCACCTCCCTTCCTCTGCACAGATCTTATGACTGCGCTATAGACCTGATTCCTGGAGCATGCCCACCCTGGGGTTGACTTTATTCCCTTTCTTTCCCTGAAATGGCTGCTATGGCTGCACACAGAAAGAGTGAATCAGGAGCTGGAGAAGATTTTGAGATGTCTGGCAGCAGACAATCAGACCACTTGGAGCTCTTGTTTTATCTGGGCAGAGTTTGCACTTTATACTGTCTACCATTCTTCCCTAGGTATGTCCCCATTTGAGTGCCAATATGGTTTCCCCCCTCTTTTGTTCCCTGGACAGGATCCGGAGGTATGTTCCTGCTGCTGCTCAACTGGTTTGTCGTTGTTGATGGACTTGGCAGAAGGCCCGGGCAGCCTTACTTGAAGCCACTCAACAACAGCGGAGGCAGGAATGCTTCGTCAAGGTCAGGGAGTGTGGCTCTCAACCAGAGAGCTTCCTCTGCAGTTGGAAGAGTGCAGTATTTAGTCGACTGGGACTAAATGCGCTCATGGGTGCCTGCTCGAGACATTCTGGACCCAAAACTCATTTCGTCTTTTTACCGTACCCATGTCAGGAGCTGTTCTTAGAGAGGGGACTCCTGTAAGAACTTATCACTGGACTGCTATTTACCTCCTTTATCTCCACCTCTCTCCAGGTTCCTGCTGAACACTACCATTCATTAAGCCTGATGTGCGACACCTGTGTTTTAGCCTTATATAAGTGGGTTTGTGCCATGACTTATTGTTCAGTCTTGAGTCTATGGTGCTTACAAGCTGCTTGCTGGAAGTTAAGTCTGTATTAGTTGATGTTTTTGGGTTGAAGTTTATGTTTTTTTTTTACTCTTTTGAAAGCTCTGCTTCCTTTGTTTAAGTTGCACTTTTCTTCAGTAAAGAGTGCCTTGTGATGGAAATCAACGAGACCTGGGTTTGATCCCCACCTAAAACAAACGTGTTACATATGAATAGTCTTGTTATTAATAATATTAATACTTGACTAACTTTGGCCCAGGTCAGGAAGCAGACAGACTGCCTTAATCAACCGACTGCTAGCCGTCATGTCACAGAAGACACAATTTACTGCTAATAATTTTATTAGCTCGTACTTGTGCTCTGCATAATGACAATAAACGATAATCTAATCTAATGTACAACACAAAGAATAACCTAAATTTTGTAATATAGAGACTGTTTAGTCTCTCGGACTGGTAAATACAAAAAACACTTATGTATTGGAGCAGAGCGGAGACATTTCAGATCATTATCTATTGTCATGTTTAATACTTTTACCTATAGTTGCAAATTCAACTTCTTGCTACAAATACAGTAGAACAATAACTTCTGCCTATAAAGATTGTTTTATCAACAATCTACCTAAACCATCTCAATTCCTTAGCAGACCAAATAACTTTGAAAACCCTGATAGTGCAACAGAAAACGTTAACTCCCTCTTTTCCTGACACCTTAGACAAAGGTGGTATTATTTTTTAATAATGTAGGGCAGTGTGTTGTCCTTAACATGACATTGTTCATTTTCAATTTAAAATATCTTCGTTGTTATCGCTCTAGAGGTCTGGCTACCAAGATATTTTGTGTTCTAAACTGCTAACGACCTAAATGCAGAGGAATATGGAGAGTTAAAATGTTTTTTCTTCCTTTCGAGTGTGATTAATATGGAGTGGCTTATGCAAAGCTATGTACGATAATATAAGCATAATTAAATCCAAATCAACAACGTGTATGGTTGATCCTATACTTACTGGGTGGCTGAAATTATAGATCCTCAACATACAATTATTAATTCATCATTGGTGTTGGAATTTGTCCCAAAAACCTGCCTGTTATCAGACTTCTTTTTAAAAAAAACATGGCTTGAGCTAGTAAATTACCCCCTTACTAGTAAAAACCCATATCAAATTTACCTTTGTTTAAAAAATACTTAAATAGGTGGGGACCGGCTATGTGCGCAGGGGCGCCATCAGATCCGGCTCTGCATGCTGCAGATCCTCCTGGAGGAAGGGACAGCAAGCGTTCCAGGAGGAGGAAGGGAAAGGCGGCCCTTCTTCCTATGTCGGTTACGACGGTGGTGGCGAAACTGACATAGTTCCTCCGTTCTAGTGTCAAGTGTGTCTGTTTTGGCGGTGGCAGCCTCTGTTCCAGTGTCAAGTGTGTCTGTTCCGGCGGCGCCTCTATGGCACCCATTCAGGGGCGCCTCCTGTGTCTGCTCCGGCACCTCCTGGGTCTGCTCCCCCTGGAACACATACCTCCAACAGCAAACAAAAAAAGCAGAAATCACAATCAGAGGCAGTGACGCAACATCCCGTATCCCGTATCTCTTTAAAACCCCTCTCAATGAGGCTCACTAATTAGGGCATGTGCATCTGTGCCACCACCACAGGCAGCAGACTACATTTTACTACATTACCATTAAGAGAGAAGTATGTCATACCTAAAATGTAATCCTGGCAGGTTTGGTTAGACACTATGTATCAGGGACCCGTCTACCATCCTCCAGGTTTATCATTATTTTACAAGATCATCAGATATAACATTTACTAATAACCTTTCTTCCGGACATCTTTAGACCAACACCAGCTGGCCTTAGTATTTATAGGTTTAAAAATGTGCTTAGAATTCTTTAATTTTTTTCCTGTATCATTTTATTTTCTATTTTAATTTTATTTTCAGCTGGTATTTGTATTTTTGTATGTATTTATTTAGTATCTGTTTTGATTTGACATGCAAGAGAAATTATATTAAATAATGCAAATGTAGTAAAATATTTGCACAATTATCTCCTATAATACAACTGTATTTGTACAAATAGTATGCAGACTTTTAACTTTAGCCCTGTGCAGCTTATTGCTTGTTAGTGTAGGGTAATTTTTGCTTGTGTGTAGTAGTGTGTATACTACAGAGCACACTTTTGAAAGTGCATCTCTCAAACAAGCTTGACAGAGGATTTGAGACTAATGTCAGTCAATTGGATATTTTGTTTTGACATCCTTGCTGCGGTTATTTGGTTTAGCATCATGCTTGCAATGATGCTAGTTATTTTGTTTTGTTTTCCTTGTCTTCGTAGCACTAGCCAGGCATGCTTTGAGTGTAGTTTTACTGCTGCTGTTGTTTTACAATACTGCTGTTTGCACTATTGACAGTTGTATTTACATAAAACCTGACCGGTAAGCGATTTTTAGCTTGAAAGCTGTCAGGTTGAAATGCAGGCTGCTGGGAAATTATACAGCACACAATAAACAATATGGAGCAACAGGGACATGCGACTGAGGACGTAGAACATTTTGAGATCGTCCCTGTACAAGACAGGATCAGCATAAAGAAAGATTTGACTCACAAGTATTGTGGTTTGGTCACCATCTCCAAGGCTAGCAGCTGTCCTCCTTATCCTCTTGTAAAGAATCATTTTATTTTATATATGCAAATGTTCTGAGGGACAATTTTTAAACCTGACACCTTAAATTTATGGAAAAGTTGATAAGTGTCATTTTAGTTTGCTGCTGTCCCTGCATTAGCTTAAATGCAGCCATATTAATTTCTTGTATAAGAATTCAGTTTCACATATTCTCAGCATACTTCCTAAAATATAATTAATATCATTCAAAGTTATAATCAAATTAATCGCACTGTATTAATTTAAGATGATTTAATGTCTGTACCTAACAGGCCTTTAGTGAGCCAGAAACAAATGATATGGATCTGGACAAAAGTGAAGCTGTGCAAGTAAAACTACACCAAGTTTTCTAATATTCAAGCTCTACTTAATTATATTCAATATTCAAACACTTATTTGTGTTTATTGTGCATTCATAAATGATTATTGCGCATGTTTTTGATCAAATGTCTTATTTAATTAATGTTTAGCACATAACTTCTTGTTTGATACTTCAATTTACAAGGATTGTGGAAGAGGTGTGTTTTTACTTTTTCGTGTAAACATACATCAAACATATCTAGGGACCAGAATATCATGAAGATAGCTGGCCTACTCAAAACACCTTAGCAACATTTTCATATTTCACAATAAGTGCTGAATACAAATACTATTATACTATATTAGTTTTTCATCATACTCTGGCACTATGATGTCTTACAGGGTTTGGAAAAATCGTATTTAAAGAATTGGCTTACTTATAATTCATGAGTTGCAATTTAAATTGGATTTGTCACAGGATGTTTAATTGCATGTGTTTTGGAATGCCAAAAAATGATATTTTACCTGCAAATTAAATCCAGCAAATTCTGTTGGTTTAACAAAATGGGCAACAACATGCTTAATGTTTTAACTTTATTTTAAAGACCAGGGTGTCACGGGCGCACGGAGGAAGAACCCAATCGCAGAAAGCGATAACACAACAACCCTTTTATTTCGTTTTTAAAAAGAAAAACAGAAAGCAAACAGGGGCACACGGGAATGAAATACAAAATATAAATAAAAGGTAATAAACTTAAGGCACAAATTAACACAAAAAAATCAATGACAATACAAAAACATCTAAATAAACAAAGGCAGAACTAAACTCTAAACATCCAATGAACGGTATACATAAACTATGTAAACATTAACAAAGAACATGAACGGCACTGACGAGAGCAACTTTGACGAGGAACACAAACAAACCAACGAGGGAGAATAAACGGAAAAACGAGGAGCTCGGAGATCAAAACGAGATCAAAAACCACAGAAGAAGCACGAATGAAACACGGAAGACAGACCAGCAAAGGACAGCAGACACGAGGGCATTAAATACGACATGGAACAATGACAGACACGTGTGTGAAATTAAACAAACAAGCAAACAAGGGATCATGACGCGGGACCGGAGAGCACATGGCAGATGTAAACAAAGCTGAAGCCATGTGCCTCCACATAGAAGAACACCCAGAGCGCGGGTCTAGACTCCGACTCTTGAAACTGAAACCAAGAACAGACTAGTCGGAATCTAGCCCCACGCTCTGACATAGAACACAGACTGTGTCAGTATCACCCTGACAAAGGGTGAATTAAAATATTAGTTAATTAAATAATTTAATTTTGTTTAGTTTAGTTGGCTTTTTAAATCTTTGTTAGCTCAATAATATCATAATATAATGCTTCTGTTAATACCCCATATGTTGTCACCTGTAACGGAGACACAGAGTCATGAGGATACATTTGCAGAATTTAATTAGATTGTTCAAAAAAAAACAGGCAAGGGTCAAAGTACCAGCAAACAGTGTTATGGAGAATAGGCAAAATCAAAAACGATAACACAGGCAGAGTTCGGGGCAGGCGGCAAACAATCGTAAACATTAAACAGTCACAGTTCAGAGCAGGCAGCAAACAATTTAAATACATAATCCATAAACATAAAAGGGCAGGCAGCAAACAATCAGAAAAAAACATAAAACAATCCAAACACAAAAACTAGGTAAATAACAAGGGGAAAAATGGATTTTGAACGGACCCACTTACCTAGGACTGAGCTTCCTGCAGAGTAAGTGAAGATGTAAGTCTCTGGTTGAGAGCCACATCCACTGTCCAGGTGCAAAGTTCCGGTTCGTTGACATCGGTTGGCTTGTTGAGTCTGTCGCCTGACAGCATAGAGTAAGGAGAACAAGCTCGATGACCTCAGGGCCAGGGTAAAGTTCCAGAGAGGCATTCGGGACTGCAATCTCCTCTGCTTCACCAAGACATGGCTAAACCCAGCGGTGCCGGACCACGCCATCCATCCAGCCGAGTCCTTCTCGATTCACCACATGGACAGAACACTGGACTCGGGTAAATCAAGAGGAGGCAGTGTGTGTTTAATGGTGAACAGCAGCTGGTGCAACAACGCGAGCATTGTTCCTGTCACACGCTCATGCACACCCAACCTGGAACTACTGACCATCAAATGCCGTCCTTTTAATCTTCCTCGGGAGTTTACATTGGTCATAGTCAGCGCCATTTATATTCCGCCTCAGGCAGACACGGACATTGCTTTATGCGAGCTGCATGAAGGCTTCGCTTCGAGGCTGCAGCTCACAGCGCTACCGGCGTTAGAAGTGCTAACAGAGCTATAGGCAGCACACATGGGGAGCATGCCGGAGAGGACAACGCGCTCATCATCTCGGAGCACAGCATGAGGAATGCATTCAGGAGAGTGAATACCAGGATGGCAGCAGGACCAGATGGCATCACGGGTCGGGTCCTTAAGGCCTGTGCCGACCAGCTTGCTCCTGTGTTCACTGAGATCTTCAACCTCTC